>CAEFZX010028356.1:0-82472 GCA_903066825.1 Alfaro cultratus
ATTTGAAATAGCAACGCGTTAGATTACTCGTTACTGAAAAAAGTGCTCCGACGTCAGTAACGCGTTACTTCGTAACGACAACACTGGAAACGACAAGGGGAGGAGTTGGAGCGAAATTGCAACTGCAGCTGATAAACCCGGTAACTTTTCAGCTGTTCAGCTGTTCTTCGTTAACGTGACATAAATAGGTTATAATGATTTTCATTCAGTCAGGACTGACACTAGCCACATGNTTAATGCCTGGTTTTAAAATTAGTTAACTGAACTTGTAGCCATTATTTTGTGCCCACTGTTGGACACCACACGGCACCATCGAACCATAATAGCTAGGATTTCTGTCGGCTAATGTGTGATCTCTCATGTCTCTCAGGTTTTGAAAATGGGCCGACAATCGACAGACAGCTCCAAGATCGTGTCGTGTGCGCTGGGCATTACACTAAGGAAATGAGGAAGGGAAGGTCAGTGGAGAGCACCGGAGTTGAGCCTTTTTTCATTTAGTGTCATCAACTGAAAGAGAAAAAGGCCGAAAGAGACGATAATGCCGATAATTAAAATGACGTCGATAGTTTTAATCTATCGTACGATTAATTGATTTATCGTTTATCGCGACAGGCCTATTTTCATAGCTCATATTCTGTAACACAACAACTTAAAATGTTCAACAAAAATGACCAGTGTGGCAGATATTTAATTTCAAATTTGCAGGATTAGAATTTGCAGAAGCCTGGGATGGAGCATCTTTAAGCAGTTGTACATACAACACCACTGTACCTTGCCGCAGCAACTGGGCTCGATGGACAGGAGGCAGGGATGTTAGAAGGAAGGTATGGAGTCTGACAGCCAGCAAGAACTTCAACCCACACTCATCCAGTGTTTCTCCACCTGCAATATTTATTAAAAACTGGTCTGCCTCCAAATATGACCACATTCTGCTGTGAATCGTAAACTTATTCGCCCAAGTCATTTGAATGTTATTATGTCTGGTCTACCTTTGCTCTTATCCTGGTTATCCTTGAAGTCTGTGCTTGTCGTGGCGATGGTGTCGGCCAGCGCCATGAGGGACATCTGCTCCATTCGGGTTAATCCAGGCAAACTGGAGTGGAGGAGGTGGCTGGACAGAACCTGAGCATGCTCTGGCCCAAAGTGTGTAGGACTGTACTGGGAAAGATCTATAACCTACAAATATGGAGCATAACAGGAGATGATGGGTACCATATAAAGTTTTAAGCTGCATTTAAATCAACTTGACATACAGAATTTGTAAAATATGTCCAGACAGAGGAATAATAAACTTTGTTTAGCCAGGTACAGAATTTTTGCAGAACATTTGCTGATCTCAGCAATGAATTTGAAAACCAAAAAAGCCCAAACGATTGCTTTGTCCAAGGAACAAGTTCAAAGAAGCAGTTAACCTTATTCCCAGGTTCTTCCTGTTCGTTGTCCAGAGGATTGAGATCGAGAGTGTTGTGTGTATGAAAGAGCTCATCATAGGCATCAGTCTGACTGGAGCCATGTCCGCTATCACCGCTCATACTGCCTCCTTTCTCTGCAAAAGCAACACATTACTGAGCTGAAACAGACAAGACAAGCAGAGCACAGAAAGCAATATTCTGTAATACTGCTGAAAAAGGAGATAACAGCTTGTATTCTTTTTGTTTCAAACATGAGAAAGGGCTTAACAGAATGTTGCTGAATAAGAGGTTGCCTTTCTTTGTATCTCACACAGTAAGGAAGTTTAGCCAACAATGATACCCATTTTTAGCCTAGTGGTAGATGTCTGGCTCCAGACAGTGACATATATATCATCACTTTTGACATGAATCCAGGTAGATTTGCAAAGTGCGAAATGGTTTAAAAAATTTAAATGATTTGCTATTTTTTCTAACTGAAACAAAGTTTGCTTAATTAGAAATTATTAGTTAAAAATGTTGTCAACTGAAGACAGTATCAAATCAGCAGGTCAGCTGCATCAACAAAATGTTGGTTTTTGGAATGACAGGAATGAAAAACAATTCCTGTCCATATTTTTCCTTGTTTACATTCGAGGAGAACTACCAAACTAAATACTGCTTTATTTTCAACTTGGCATATTCCCAATAACCTGCATGCTTCAAACTCACCAGGATGAGGTGCATTCTCATCAGCTGCCAGGAGAGCGTACAGAGGCAGGGGAGGGACAGAGCTTATCTCGGTGTAGTCAGGGCTGGAGCTTTCTGACTTGTTGAATATCTTTTGGTCCCTGGCTGTGCTGCCTCCCACACTGATAGTCCGAGAGCGCACGCGTTTCTCTGGATGGGTGGCATTGTCCTTAAGTATCACAATTTCCCCAGCAATGCATTTTACCAAGTGAGAGAGGATTGCTTTGGCACGGTTAACCTGAAGACAGAGAAATTATGTTACAAACATACAGCTTAAATTAAGGTACTCGTTTTAGTTATTTTGCTAAATAGCTAACAACCACTGTAAGAATAACCATGAACTCTACAGAGTGGGAATAAAAGAGGGGCCAAAAATTATAAGGCTGTGCAGCTGGCTGCCCTATGCAGGAGCCACTTGAGCTACAAGAGCAAAATTTGAAACTCAAACTAATTTCACAGCAGCCATTCAGGCCAGACAATCAGCAGAGAAATAGTTTAACAGGGGATAAACTGGGTTACTTTCTTGCCTCCATGTTCTAAGCACATTTAACTGAACTACTACTTCTTTCAGAAAATCTTGCACGCTTTAGTTTAATTGCTAAGCTCTCAGATGATGTGCCGGTTTAATCTGCAGGTGTTTCTGGGTAAAGAGAACACAGCAGTTTTCAGTGTAAATCGAATGTTTAAAAATAAACTTTAGCTGAACCACAAAAGGTTAGCTGGGAACATTACAGCAGAGCTGTTCTGTTTTAGCCTTCTGAAGAGTTGAATCTCCTCTGCCGCAGATCAGGCTGGAGGAAAAAATGTTGACAATCTTTTGTAAATTATGTTAAAACATAACAGAAAATCACTGCTTTCTTCTTTTCAACCAAACATGAAGCTGGATGCAGTTATTATTCATTCTAAAAGGAACTTGTTGCGCAGGAAAATTAGGTCATCGTGATGTTAGGCATATTACATTATCAGCTTGCAAATATAGAGTTACTGAGCTGTAATAATCCGTTCTGTAAATGACTACGTATGCTGCAATACAGTTTTTTTATACATAACTATGTTATATAAGAAGGGGGATTTGACTATGTTTTCAGAATAATGCAGAAGTAAGGAGCTCTAAGTTTTGTGTTGTTTTTGAGAAATCAATGGGTTGGATTTTTCTCTAAATATTTTATTAGGACAACTCAACTTTTGGTTTTTAGTATTTCGTTGTCATTTATGGTGATTAAAGAGAAATTGGCTTAAAACTCCTGTCAGATGAATCTAAAGTTGTGCAGATGCGCTAAACATTCTTGATAACCATTGCGTATTTGGGTTTAAAGTTTTAATTTTACCAATATGTTTCTTCTGGCTGAAAGTAGTAATGCTTTGGCATGGCCCCGCCGGGCTCCTGACCTGAAGTTGATGGGACGATCTGTGGAGCTTACAACCTCAACTATTAGAAGCTCATCAGCAAAATAACAATGAAAACTTTGCTGTGCTGCAATTAAAACGAAGGTTTTATTGTTAAAAAGCCACAAAATTATTTATCTAATGTTTAATGAAAAGGGTCTAAATACTTTCCAATATGCAGTTTTTTAAATAAAATGTAAACTATAGTAGATTTTTTTTTCATAGCTGATCCTCCTTTTACATTTCTTTCCAGCTTTATTTTGTTTGACAATTGCCCATCACATTTCTCAGCCATCTTCTTAGTTCAACAAAAATACTTCTTAATCTAAATTTGTCATTTTGGACAGTATGTGGACCAATTATGTTTTCACAAACATGTAGGCAATTTGAGAAAATTAGTAATGCACAATTTGAGATGAACGAATACTGTAGTAACAGAATATTACCTCGAAATTATTGCTCCAAAAAAGGGAATCAACTAAAAACACAATCAGAGGATTTTTTTTTACCTTCCCCAGATCCAAAAGCTCCAGTAACTGAACAGGATGGTATTGAGGCAGAGTAGGAGAGAGTTGGTGAGCCGCTTCAAAGAGTCCAGAGTCTTCCATCTCTACAGGGAGGTCATAAACGGTTTTCTTCCCACTAAGTTTCTGCGCCAGACTCATCATTGATCTTGTTAGGGATCGTTTGGGTAGGGTCAAAGAAGATGTGGGAGCACCAGTGGTGAAAACGTCCTCTTGGCACTGTCTGACAGCTGAGACTATAGAGGAGACGCTGCTGCTGATATCTGCGTCTTGGACGACCGTAATGTTGGGTTTGGGGGGAACTGGTGGTTGCCACTGGGAATAAACATGCATCTCACAGTCCATGCCCACCACCAAGATCCCATCTCGAACCCAGGACAGTGAGACTGGGACAGGTAACGAACCTTCAACAGAGGAAACCAGATTAACGGACCGAAGGAGAACCAGACGAGACAGACTTTGGTCTCTATTTGTTTCAGAAGACAGGCCTAAGTCTGGAGGCTTCCCAGAGAGACGGCCATACATATAAATCTTTGTCCCAATGCCAACAGTCAATACGTGTGACCCATCCTCTTGGGAAACCCAGTCCAAGTGAACCTGGCTCCTATTAGCAGAACCAGGACAATTTCCGTTTAGTGTAGAGAAGTCTGTGTTATTTGGAATATTGGCCCGTCTATCGCTGGTGGAAGAAAAAGTTGTGGGATCTGTGCTTTCCAGAACTAAAGTTTGCTCCAGAATCCACTGTGAACCACCAGTGGACTCACACTGAAAGGTGCTGATATGGACTGCTGGTTCTTTCGTGTTGGCTGGGCTTAACGCGAGACTTTGACAAGGCTGTAGAGTAAGGGTCGGGGTTATGTGAGTGTTGCTGCAGAAGGGGGAGGATTCCAGGGCAGGAGGGGACTGCAGCAGTCTGTGTGTGTTCAGATGAGGTGTTGAGTTCAGTGGTGGGTTCGTCGTCTGCCTGTAGGCAACAGCAATCCGTCCAGAGTGACAGCAGCTGACCTTGATAGGCCGACCAGGCATGCTCACAGCGCTGCTGTTCGAAAGAGGCTCCTCCACCAACAGGGGCCACTCTTCCCACTGATACACCAAGCTGTGTGCACTGGACGGGTCCATTTTCAAAGCAGAACACCTCCAGAAGCGCACCTTTCCATCAGAACAGGAAGTAGCAAGGAGATAAGGCACACGGCCTGACGGCAGAGAACATGATGCACTCAGATGACCTGAGGAGATAACGCAGCATTAACTGAATTAGTCAAATAGTTTGAAAAAACTTTTTTTCTCTAAAATTGAATCATGTTAGACAAGCTTAAATCTTCTCCACATTTGCCAAACATGGCATTTTCTAGGCATACATTTTACTTAAATAACAAAACCCAACCTTATTTAATTGACATTTTACTCTTAACACAACAGAAATCAAAATTAAAGTGTTTTATTTTCTCATAGTCATATAGATATCGAATAATAACCAATTTGAAGTTAATTAAGTTAAATCTATACAAGCTTATTAAGTTCCTAGAGGTACCTCTAAAGCTCACTACATGACCCAGAGCTCTGTTATACATACATTTTTAAAACATTCTGAAGAATTCCCTTTTCCTGTTATTTTCAAACTTTATTAGGCAAAGATTGTAAGAATCACAGCCAAAATAGTCCCAGAGGAGGCAGTGAACATAATTGACTTAACTTGATTTTTTCCCCCACGTCTGACAACAGCTCTCCCTGTTACTGTCAGTTCAATAAAGTCCAGATAAATCCAGACTAATAAAAACCTCTTTCACAGCACCACATCAATAAACTAACACATGAAGAAAAGAGGTGTTATTAATGAAAGAGCAGCAGATGCTTCATTTACTGTAATTGCTTTGTTTATCAAATAAGACTTTGGTAGACATGAGAAAAATCTTTATAATTCCAAAATAAATCATTTGTTTCTGTCTTTAAGCAAGTTTAATCTAAGAAACTATTTCATGTCTTGTTAAAATGTAAGTTTTAGTGTCTTCAAATCTTATACATGATATTGTGTCCTCATTATTTTTCACCTGCTGAAGGAGTAACGCTAATGACTTCCACCCCTTGCGGTAGAGCCATTTCTTGGCTGCACAGCATGTGCGTTGTCAGGCTGAGACGACAGGCGCTCTGTAAATTGGAAGTGCAGGGTCTACTCTTCTGTACCGGAGAGCTGGGGATGTCGAAGATGAACTGAGAGCCGGTTATAGGAGAAACTGCATTGATTTCTTTTTGAATTGTAGCTTCCTCTAAAAGGGGAAGGAAACACAAAAGGTAAGACTAAAATCTCAATAATAGCCTCTTTTTTATTTACAATGCACAATAAATTATAATTGATTTTAAGACGAGGCAAATTTATTAGTGTAGCTCCATTCATAAAATATGAGCATCACACAACCTTACAATGCAGTTAAAACGGTTTGTTTTCTCAAAGTACCCACCTATCGTGACAGGACAAGCTGCCAGATGCAGATGCCACATGTGGAGCAAGGAGCGACCAGTAGGAGTCAGTTCCACCACCACCAGAAAAAAATGTCCCGAGAAGGCTGGCTTACTGCAGGCTGCTGGGAAATGGGCACAAATAATAGTTGAAATATTGTTCCACTTCAGCAAAACACCAATGCTTAAAACAAATAAAAATGTCATGCCAGTAGAAGAAGACTGGGGAGTATCTTGTGTGTCTTCTGTTTTCATACTGCCAAGGATCAGCTCCTCCTCAAAGACATGCAGGAGCTGGGTCTCCTTCCCCTGCTGTTGAGAAACAGCAGCAGGTGTTATCAAAAATAAATCTGATATTTTCCTAAACCTTTATGCAGACACACACAGAAAGACTGTGTATGTGTGTGTAATTGCACAAACAAACTGCCTCTGGGAATAAGAGAAGATTTTCTCTACATCCCTTCTGTTTCTAAACACAGACTCCTGTCTACTTCAGAATGCTGCGGCTCTGAAACATCTACAGCCAAGACAAACACATAATCGTTCTACATTTATGTAGATGTGTAAGACTGTAACAATAAGTATTTGCAATTCAATGAGAATATAAAAGATAAAAAGCAATGGTGAGAAGAATTTAATGTTTTACTAGATCTTATGTATACTTACAAAGTCCGTAATGGCATCCAGCTCAATGATGCAGCCCGGTTTTGCTGTGGACTGCTGGCTGATGATGTTAAACACCTCCCCAACATATTTCTGAAATTAAATAATAAATTAATGAATAAAAATAACTACCTTGACACAAAAATCATGGGGAACGTACGAGAGGTAAACAAGAGATGTGTTGAATGCAAACACTTTTTTTCATAAACTTATCTAGACTTGTAAATACGAAAATCTATTTTTTAAACTTCTACAGATTGTCTAGGAGATCTGAATACATAATGTAACATTAGGAAATAATTTATTATTTTTTTCATCTGTAACCAGCAGGTGCCATGTTTAACCAAAACACCTTAATAATATAGTAATGACCTATTTCAGTGATAATTATGGGTGGAGCAGTAGACAAACATCACTATACTCGGTACATTTTGCTTCAATTGAGAAGAATAAATAAGCTTCTTTTTTTCCTTCTTCGGTTTGCAGTAAACAGAGTCTTTTTCATTTTCTGAAGAGAATTTGATTTTTATTATGTTTTGAAACAAAAAACGGTCAAAAGTACAGAACTGATTAGAAATTTGGTTGGATTTATTTTTGAATGGATAAATATAGTTTAAGCAGGCATAGCCAGCCTTATGTGGATTGACAAATCATACAATATAACCACTTGGTCAATATTGATTTTGAAATACATATATATAAGAATGTGCCCATATTTGAGGGAAAAAATGCAGGTTTAAATCACTTTGGAGTTGTTTTGATATTCCTAATCTACACAACCAGACAGGTGACAGACGACCCTTAGTTTGGATCACTCACAGAAATCTCAGGGTTGGACAGTTCACTCAGGAGTTTCTTCGCCTCAATAACAGCCTGATATAGCCTGAGTGACTGGCCATCATTCGCCACAAAGCAAGCACTGGGGGAGTTACAGTACACACCTGATGATGGAAAGAAAGTCAATTAATATCGACTTAACACTTAAATATTAAAGACATTTCATATTTGAACAATAGTGAACAAAATTATTTTTAATTTGATTCCATTTATGAAAATTGTTGCTTTTACAAAATATTTATACAAATGAGGGTAAATTGGACACAAAAATATTGAAAAGTTGCCAACTTGACTAATGTTTAAAGATTGATCTCTTATAATCCAGATGGAAACTCAAAATTTTCATTAATGAACTGAACACAAACTAAAAAAAAAGGCTGTGTTTACTATAAATGTGATCTGTAAGAGAGGTGAGAAACAGATCTCACCTAAGCAGCTGCTGGGAATGAGTGTAGGAAGCCAGGCTACATTAGCAAACGCTGACGCATGGAGGGAATTGATCCTGGCCAGCTCTGAGACCCCGCCTGATAGAGACAGCGGCCCGACTGGGTCCACCCTCCACAGAATCAGCTCGCTGTAGATGGCATTGGGATCTTGGGAAACCCCTCCGAGGGACACACGGGAGGGTCGTGACCCATGAGAGAAAGACGGGACACCAGTCGTGTAAGCCTCTGCAGGAGCCAGGATGCTATCTGCCTCTGGCGTCCTCAAGGCGTTGTGGTGCGAGGTGGTGAGGAGGAGAGGAAGCAGCGAGTGACAGGCCAAGTCATTGAGGTGGAAACGGTGACCACAGTACCGTGATTTGTGAGAGACGCTGAGCACAGTGGAGAAAGCAGAGTCCTCCGCAAAACTGACTGCCCACTGATTCAGCGAGCCGTCGTCGTGTTTGGAGATCATGAGGACATTAGGGGTGAAAATGCTCAGTCTGAGGCTGCTGCTGGGAGCAGCTTTCCCAAGACTCCCGTAGCTTATCAGAGCAGATTTGGTTTGAGACAAGGAGCTCCCGGGCGGCCGCTGTCTGCCATGTTGAATAGCCAGATCCACATTCTTGTTGCAGGCATACATGACCACACTGTGGCTGAGGGAGATTGCATCGCCTGTAGGGAACGCTACTGGGATGCGGGACACAAACGACACCTGGGAGAGAAACAGAAGAATTGAAGTCTGGAACAAGGAAAACTTGAAACTTAATTTGAATCATAAGGCAAGAAAATCTGTTTCAACAAGAGGAAAAAGTTCCTCCAGAGCTGAAACCGTTTTAGGGACACTGGCAGCTCGCAGATAACACATGGGATCAGTAACTTTTATCTTAAAACATAATGAAAAGACAAAAATTCTTCTCTCCTCCAAAAAGAGGCAAAATGAAAGAAAAAGACACTCATAATAATGAAGACACAAGGGACACTGGCTGCTTCTTTTGCTTCCTTTTATTTGCTTCATTTATGTTGATATCAATAGTATTAATAGGAAAGCCAACTCATTTTAATTTCTGGATAAATAACCCTAATGTTGATAAACTCTTAATTTATTTAGGTGGTGAAATTTTTCTCTCACAATTGCTCATCTTCCTTATAGACTTCTTAGTCTCAAAAACAGCAGCATCAAAGGTCTAATATATAGAGCCTGGCAGAAGTTTTCATACCCTTGAATGTTTTTTCCCCACATTCTGTCATGGTGAAACTTTATCAACAGCACATACACAAGTCATATACTCCACAAATCTGCTCCTTGTGGAATTGCAATAATAAAAGCCAGTGTTGGAAGAATGCCATTTGAAATCCTACAGTTTGCCACAAGCCACATAGATGGCACAGAAATTGTGTTCTCAGTTGGATACAACTTAATTTAACTTTCTGACCTATATAACAAATTCCATGTGCCTCAAAGTAAAATATAGTGGTAGAATAATCAGGATGTGGGTTTAATTCAAGCGTTTCCTCATCACCTGCTGATAATTTCCTGGCACTTTACACAGGTTGCCAAATGATCTGTGGATCAGTATGTGAATAAGAAAGTTTGGCTGAAAGTGGCTGTAAATCAAAGGGCTTTGAGTAGATGATATGATTAGAAAAGAGCTGTATAATTATAGTCCATTTAACCCAAAATATACATCTGGAGCTGATTTAAATCAAAGCATATCCATTTGACAGAACCTAAATAAATTAGCTTTTTTTTTTATGCCAATACAGTTTATAATTGAGCAGTTTAGTGTGCAACACCAAACATGTCTGACAAACGTTCACTTTGAGCATTTAGTCTATCCAACAAAACTCTGGGAAAATAACCTGAAATTTGTGGTTGAAATTTGACGAATTGTGTAAAAGGTCAAGGAGTATTAATACCTCTGCAAAATGCTGCAAATCTAAGACTCATAAAAATAAACACGTAATGAAACAAAATTAAGAGTTATTTACCTGAGTTTGCCTGAACATGCCTGGCTGGTATTCATCTAACCAGTCGACATGCCAGACCAACAAAGAACCGTCCAGTGGGTGAATACTGAACAGCATGTCGGCCCCTTTATTCCACTCCTCTAACAAAACGTCCACCTGATGCTCCACAGCTGCTACAGGAAGCTCTCCACCTTCAGGGCCTTGGGGATCACTTGGTCTGTTCTCTTCTTCGTCTGAGTTTTCTTCATCATCAAGCTCTGAAATTGAATGCAGACATTGGTGAACTAATCTCCTTACTATAACATGCAACATCTTTTACTGATTGGAAATAATTTACTGAACCTTCATTAGCGGATTCGTTCCTCTGTTCCAAACTTCCTCCAAGTTGCTGCATGAAGACTTCCATGGCTAAAGTGAAGTGAAGCTCTTTGTTGTTGAGCCAGTGGACAGTAAACAGACCGCCAGGTTCCTCGTCGTCCACCGCACTCAGAGCAGAGATGGAAGGCAGTAGAGGAATGTCTAGAGAAAAACAGATTAGAGCGGAAAAACAAATTGTTACATTTAACATTTGAAAAACACTAAATATGTCCAAACAGATTAACTTAAAGAGATGCAAATATGGTTTGTGGTTTTCTACAGTTTAACAATTCAAGCATGCAGGTAAACTCCTACAGCATTTCTCAGCCTTGAGGCAGAAACAATCTAAAAGATTTTGCCCAGACTCAGGTCAAATTAGATTGTTCCACAAAAAACAGGAAAGGAACAAAATGCTCTCAGCAACTCTGAGCTGCCCTCAGCACAGAACTCACTGAGATGGTGAATAAACAGCCAGAAGCAACATAAAAATAAACTTTTGTATGCAGCAAGACATCAGATATTGCATCTGACTTATTTGACAGTATTTTATACAGTCAGAACCTGGGAAATAAGTGATTTAATAACTCAAAAAAGAATGGTATAGAAATGTTAATTTGTTGAAATAATTTAATTCAAAGAAAATAAAAAAACTCAAATTTTCTGAGGTAGTAAATTTAATTACCCGCAAGCCATAATCATCAATGGTAACATAAATAAATATATGACTGTATATTAACTTCCAGGATATCCTGTTTTTAATACTTTCCAACAATGGTCCAACTTTACATGCCTCACAAAAAACAACAAATGAATATTTTGAATTCAAACCTGTGGCTGGGTTAATGCTGGCTGCGATGTGGAAGTGGCAGAGAGCGTTGGCGTGAGGCGTCCCGCTGTTGCTGCTCCTCCTGTGGTTATGGTGTTGGTTCGGATCGTGAGGCAGGCAGCCAGTCAGAGACGGCTGAGGAATATCTCGGTAAGACGAGGAATGCCATGATTCCTGAAAACTTAACTGTTAGGGGGAACAACAATAAACAATAAGTTATTGGTTGAATAAGTTTAAAGACATTGGCTACACATATATAATTTTTATTTAATAAATAAAGACGTATTACATTGTCCTATCTTGCAACGTTTAAATGCATCCCTTCTCTAACACACCTGAATCAGATTACTGAATCCCCTCATCAGAAGTCCGCAACACTTCTATCATAATTTTGCTATTTCTTTTCCAAAGTTACTTATTTCTCTTAACTATTGCAAATTTACCATATCAGCTGTAATTTCAATATTATCATTGTCAGTGTCTAGAATGACATACTTCTTGTGAAGACATTCCTGCTGATTTCCCATTGCAGGTGTGCTTTGAAGAGGAACCAGCAGAGTTGACTGTTTCCCCGTGTGGGCCAAAAAGATGGCTGCTATGGTAACCGGAGATGAGGCTGTCACCTGGCAACAGCGTCTCTGCCCACAGCCGGCAGACGCTGTCCTTACAGCAGGTGAGCAGAACATTACACACTGCCCCTCTGTTAGGAAAAAAGGGAAATGAGAATAAAGATAACAGCAAGGAAGGAGTTCTGCTATCTGGTTTAGTTTGTTTTCTTGCTTAACTTTAACCTATGAGTTACCCAGGTACACAGTTGGAGAATTTTTATTTCTTTTTCAAGTGCAATGTTTCTTATTTTCTCATACCGTGGCATGTACTTGCTAGTCTTCCTCCAGGAGAACCCCGTAACGGAACGAGGATGGGCCAAGTAGATGAAGGAAAAGGTCAGCTCTCCCTGCGCACTCACACTGGCGTCTGGAGGAGTAAACAGCTCCGCAACACATGACTTCCACTTGTTTGTGCTGTACCAAACCTTCACTAGGCAGTCATCCTGAAAACACCCACATCAATCAATCTAAGGTTTTGCAATTAAAGTTGAAGCCAATTAAATTTAATAAGAGTTTGAAAGTTTACACACGTACCTGTCCTGCAGTAGCAAAAAACTGTCCATCAGGTGAGAAATTTATAAAACTGACTGGAGAGGCAGTCCTTAAGAAAAACAAAACAAAATCAGTCTAAATTGATTTTGGTTTTTCAAAGGCATAAACTAGCATATGACAAAAATGTCATATGCAAGAATGTCAAAGTGTACATCAGAATAAAAGCAGCTAAAGGTTATAAACTGTAACAGTAATACCACAATGCAAGTAGTTCTGCAACAAGAGAATTTTTCTGCTCATTTCTTACTTGCTCTGCCAGATGCATCTCCAGGTAGAATTAGAGTCTGGTCTGGTGGGTTTTGTCTGCTTTCCCTTTTCTTCACTTTCATCTTCCCCATCAGCATTGGACCACAACTGAAGGCTACCAGAGCCAGTTAACAGAGTACCACCTGCACACGTAAAGTAGACCCTCTTTCAGTACAGTTACCATTCCATGTTCATTCTACAGGTCACAGAATGTAGCAGGTCCATCCCAATAAATTTGGATATCATGAAATAGTTGATTTCTTTACAGTTCAAAAGGTAAATTTTATATATGGACTCTTTACAAAACAGAATATGTTTCAAGCATTTATATTCTGCTAAACCAGATTTTCTTTAGCTGGCTTACAGCTAAAGAAAACCCAGACAAGCTTCAATGCTGAAATAATATTTTATGGTTATATTTTGGTTTGCACCATCGTGAGAAACACTGCTGACATGACTGCTGTATTGAATCAAGTCTCTGAATCCATCCACAAAGAGGGTAAGTTAGCTTCCTGGTACAGAAGCTGCTATATCCAAGAATATTAGTGGAAAGTTTAGTGGAAGGAAAAGTGTGGTAGAAAAAGGTGCACAAGCAACAGAGACAAATGTAGCCTTCAGTGCTTCAAAGTACTCATTTCAGTTGAAAGTAGAGCTATGTACCAGTAGATTATATATATACTTTATAAAGATGCTGATTTAATTTTCCAACATTGGTTGGCACCTGCCATGGTGCCAAAGGTAATTTCCTGAGAAACTGAATTTCTTTACTTTTTCCTGTAAGCCCTAAATATCCAAATTAACAAAAACAAATGCATGACTCATATCCCTGTTATCAAATCTAGATATTAGTCTCACATTTTGAATTAAATTATGAAAATAAAATCAACTTTTTGATAATATTCAAGTTTATTGAGTGTAGGAATATATATATATTCTTTAGGAATATATTCTCTCAGTTTTGATTCTTAATAAAAATAAAACTCTACAAGCTGAAAATAAGATTTAAATAGTTGATTTAAAATCTTAAAGAAGCTTGCCCTAAATTCTAACAGTATGACTGATAGATGTGTGAAAGTACCTGTGGGATGCCAAGCCAGGTTTCGTACCATTGACTCTAAAACAAATTGACCGGTCTTCTGCCATTGGCAGCTTAGTTTCTGTACAGAGGACAAGAACAATAAGTGTAGTAAGACATTCACATTACAAACAAAAAGTGATTAAAATGAGTTCCTTCCCTTTTTTTCCAGCTACTTCAGATGTGCAAAAACCTGAACAAAAACTAACCGCATCCTGAGAGTCACAAGTGATCAAACCACAAGTATGATGACATAAAACCATAGAACCTCTGTGGAGGCACTGAATGTGCCCAACGTTACTTCACTTCTTAGCGCTTTTCATGGTAACTCTGAGCTACGTGGCTCTGACTGAAGAGATATTTACACATGACTATGGAACATTGTAAATAAAAATCAAATAATATTTGTGCATTAATGGACATTGGAGGAACATTCCTCTGATCAACTTCCAATATCCATCAAATTTAATCTTTTTTTTTTTTTTTTTAATCATCTGAACACAAGCATGAGCGGAAAGGAATAGAAAACATCACAAACTACTTACGGATGATGTGTACTTTTGATCTGGGAGGTGAACTGGTTCAAAGACACAAACAATGCTTCCATAGGAAGCTGCAATCTGTCAGAAAAAGGGAGAGCAATGTGATATTAGACTCTTTTCTGACTGAAACAGAGACATGAAAATGAAAATACTGTTGAAACCAGAAGTTTACATATACCAAATAAAAATACTTTTTCTTCTTACTGTTTGAAGTTAAATTAGGCCAAATGTCTCTTGTTTTAGGTAAGTTAGGATTACCAAAATTATCTCTGACTGCTTAAAACTACAATTATGCAAAAGAGAGAATGCATAAGAAATGTATTTATTACCATCTCCAAGATCAGAACTTTGACATACAGAATGATTACTCTCGCTTTAAACAAGAGAAAGCACAAGTAATGATGGCTTTGGAAACCTTTGTTTGGTTAACGGATATATCTGAGTTAACTGGAGGCACACCTGTGGCCACACCTGGAAAATACTGCTTTCTTGTTTGACACAACAGAAAAGTTAAACAACAGCCAATCAAGATATGAGGAAGAGAAATGTGGAGCTGCAAGTTTGGTTCATGCTTGGGGACAATTTCCAGTGTCATGCATCAACACGGGATAAAAATTCCCTCAGTGAGGAGGAAGTCATTACTCTAAAAGCAAAGAAAAAACTAAATCGCAGATACCTTTCAAGATAGATACCTTTACCCAGTAATATTTTTACATTTCCTGTCAACTTAACATCTTTTAATACAAAAACACGTTGGACTGCTGGTGGACTGCCTCGGCGCCCCGACCACCGGGCTTAACAAATTTTCTGCTTTGTGACACTGTTCAATTATGTAAATATCCAAAATCTCTACTGTGACACATACAAATTTTTCAATGAAAATTTGCAAAATGTAAATGTGCTGAAAGCCAGAAACAAAATGAGTGAAGCACTTGCATGTGTGTGATTATGGATGCTAGGAAGTCTACAAGCGATCATGTGCTAAAGCTCAGTCACACGGGAATCCTTCTAAACAGACAAGACTGATAAAGAAAAATGAAAGCTCTTTGTTTAAGGTCATCCATGTTGTTTTAAAATTAAAACATTTAATCACATTCAAGAAGTCAAATTTTGTAGCTTTAAAAGAGCATGAGAATTTTTTTTATAAAGTATATTTCCTGTGTGTTGCTATGTAATAACTTTACTTAGGACTGTTTGTCATTCATTTTTTAGGTCCAATATTAAAATAACAATGTAGTGCAAAACTAAAAAAAAAAATTGATGCTTTTGTAAAGCTGGAATCTGTTTTTACTGCTTTTAAAAGCAGATTTATTTCCAGATCTTTGTAATGTTGTTTTAATATTCTACCTTTATGCTGATTTAGATAAATGAGTCCTGAACAAAAGCAATTAGGAAAGTCTCTTCTTTAACTATATTGAATAATAATTAAACAAAAATAATTTGCAATACATAGAGAGGTCAGTGATGCCAACAAAATGTGGTCTATCATGGATAAAGTGTGAGTACTTTTGATGTAGTAATGCAGATATGCTCTATGGGCAGAGAATGGCAAAAGCCAACTAGCAATCCTGGCAACTTTCTTGCATTCCTAAACAGATGCTAGACCATTCTGGAGGCACGTGTGGTTACTTCTGACCCAAGATAATTGGATTAATCATCACGAGCAGAGCAGCAAAAGCATGACTCAGCAGTTTTTATTAATCTGAAATCACATCAGGCTGGTCTGCTGTTTAACCCGCCTACCATCCACAATTAAAAGATCCACACTACAGATCATTTATTGCTTCATTTCTTCAGTATAATCTCAGATTTGCCCTTTAAAGTGACAACACCCGAGTTACTCAATAAAAAGAAACAAAGAATGCCTTCCAAGAAGTAAGGATGAGATGATCTGTCACGCCTTGAAGAAATGCAAGGAATCACCATTCTGAGTGTGTGCATCTTTATCCAACAACCAGCTTGTATTTAGTAGACCAGATAAAAGATACCAGTATTTATAGAGAACAATTCAGCACCAAAGCAACAAAAATGTACATCAAGCTATTATAATTGATCAGAACAGACCATATTTTAGGCGTTTATTAGTTTCAGATGTATGAAAACCCAAACATTCATCTTCCCTAAAGAAATTGAATAGAAAGGAATGTAAACCCTCTCAAGGCATGATTACAAATTTCTGAATGAGGTGAGAAAAGTCTCAGAATAGTTTATTTTATTTAAGTACCAAAAACTCATGTGCCTATCTGATTGTCAAAGAAGAAATGTATTTAAGTTAAGCTAGCTAAAAAAAGATCTGTATGCACCAACTTCAACAAAACAACAGAAAAATGTTTAGTTTTTCTATATTCAAATCTTCAAACAGCACATTGAGTCTCTTGCAGTTTTGATCACTTAAATCCAGCTTGGGAAATTGAATGCTTTACAGCTAATCAGTGTATTTTTCCCCCATCCTCACTTACTGGAGGAAATGCTAAAGTTAATTAAGCTACCCTTTGATGTTGTCAACAGAAGCATTTATAGCAAACACATGCTGTCAACATGTAAGAGAACAGCAAAGCTTCCAACTAATGTGCTGAACTGAACTGATCCAGTTGACGTATAAAAAAATCCTTTGTCTTCAGACATTTAACCCAAATTGGCTTCATCAGACACGTATGATTGCTCTGAGACTGATCTTATCAACAAACTCATAAAAGAACGAAGGAGGGGCAAGGGGAAAGAAAACCTGCATCTTAGTTTTATTTTTCAACATGAAAGAAATCCTAATTACAGATGTGAATTGGTGCTAAATAAATGTACTGAATTAGTCTGAGCTCAGTCAAGCATAAGAGGATTAGGTATGCATGACCCTGCAGCTGTCATTTTCATCATTTATAAATTTGACTAGTAAACTGAACACAAATTAATTGTTGAAGTCTAAAAAGAAAAAAAAACATTAAATTTGTATATTTTGGAAACTGAAACAAGGAAACATTTCAGTTTTTCCCTAATGGGAAGAAAATCTGACATTCAATCTGTTCAGTGCTTCAAGTGGATTAAAATAAGTGCCAGAGTCCCGTGAAGGTCATACAAATATGTGACAAAAACATATTTTTATATACATATGTGTATCAAAAAAAGAAAAGAAAAGAACAAGACCAGTTCTATATTAACGCTAGGGCAGTAGCGGTAAGTTAACCTCGATGAAACAGGATGTTTGAGTTTTCACGGTTGACGTAACCCCTCGTGTGAGCAGAGCAGACCTGTTACAGGTCAGTGAACACATCTAAAGAAAAACGCAAACTGATGTAAAAAAATAAATAAATAAAAAAATTTGATACGCTGAGGTCTAAAATTTGAAAATGCTGCTTATTGGCCAACTCAAAGCACTGAATCTGTTATAAAAATTTTAAGTCAGTAAAAATATATAAAAATTGTATCATGTAAATGCTGTCTTTTAACCACAAATCATTGACCAGTCACTGGACACATACATTTTTTTAACCAAATGTCCCCATTTAAAACATTTATAACTGCCTGTACATATATCTGTTTCAACAACAAAAACATTGCTTTTTGTATGTCCTTTTAATTCTTACCTGTCCACCTTGTGAGCAGTTGACACAACCGACCTGGATATTCCCATGTTTGGCCCCCGGAATGATCTGCAGCCGCTCAAAATTACTTCCTAAAACCACCACGTCACAACCTGACGCATAAGCCTATCAGAAGATACAGAGATAACAAAAGGAGACGAGGGTAATCAGGGCACTCAAATATACCCAGAGCTGCATGAAGGGTCAGTTGACCTTCGTTTGTGGTTGCACACAGGAAAATATTATCCGTCACTTAGATTTAGTTGCTCTATTTCTGTGGTTCTCGAAATGAGATTCTCACATGAGTTGTGATTCACAGTGACAGAGCCTCTTACTGATGGCTCTCAGGCCGCTGTTCATTCTCTGACAAATTAAGTACTATTTGTATACTGTCATTATCTGGCAAAATTTACACTCAGATCATCCATAAAAATACCATAACTAAACTAAAAAATATTTCTGGATTCTAAAACTAAAGCCCAACAGGATTATTTTTCTTATTTTTTCCCATAGATGGAAAGTTACATTTGGCTCCCCAACTGATCACTTTAACACCTCTTCTGAGAATTAGAGCATCTAAACGCTGAAGGGAAATATTTCTGGAGCTTGACATATCTTACCGTGAAAGGCACATTGTTGACACACCCAACAGAGAAGCAATTGTCCCCGGGGTTAACGGCCCCTGTAAGGACTTGATGGAGATTCATGACTGCTGCTGATCGTCCACGTGTGGTCTTCCCACTGCTCTCCTTTCACAACACGCTCCCACTCCAGGCAAGATTCATGGGAAACCACAGGAGGGATCCGCTCATCCTTGCCTGTGGCCTGTAAACTCACGCCGGTATTCCTGAAGACCTGATGTGAGGACAAGAACAAAAGGATGTAAACACAGAATAAATACGTTCAACAGCAATCTGGTTTACATAGACATATGAATAAAAATTGATCACACATTTTTATCAACACTATTATACAGACTAGACAAAATTTAAGCTGCAAAGCAATTACAAAAAAATAAAAGACACTCTTGAACTTACAATTTATCTACACCTGTTAAAGATTTACTCTTGTACATGTTAATGTTTCCTGAAACGACCTTTACCTCTCAAAATAAAGAGAAGCAAACTTTCAAGTGATCACACAGCTGAACAGTAGCATCAAAGCTTCCCATTTTATCCCATTAATTCAAATGCATATCTCTGACACATGCAATGCTGTTAGAGGTTATGATCAAGGGCTATTTAGCTTAACGTATGCAGCCAACTTGATTACCGAGAAAGCGGTGGGCCTGCATATAAACCTGATTGACCAAAGCTGGAGGGGTGAAACTAAAGGAGAGCATTCACAGAGCTTCAGAAGGTGATTGAACAAGGTGATGCTGATAGCTGATGCTGTGCAAGTGATAAATTACACAGAGACGAGAACTGTTCGTAGTCATCAGAACAGGCTTCAGTACATACAGTCCCTTCAAAAGCATTCATAGCACTTTAACTTTTCCGTGTTTTTTTACATCACAGCTGCAAACTTGTAGTGTATTTATGTAATATAGTCCAACACAGTATAGCTCATAATTGTGAACGGGGGATTCATGGTTCCACACAAGATATGTGGTGTATTTGCATTCAGCCTTAGAGTCAAGACTTTGCAGAAGTAATTTCTTCTGTGAGTATTTTGTCTTTACAACTTTTAGAAGAGTCAGAAATTTTAGCATTTTTGTCTCTCCAAAGCTGCTCCAGCTGAGAACAACTGGGTGTCTGAACAAGCAATTTTCTATGCTTACCAAAGATTCTTAATTGGCTCTTTGACTTGGTCATTCTACAGGTGAATATGCTTTAATCTAAATTGTGCGCTATAACCATTGTTGCTCTGGTTGTAGATTTATAGGGTTGCTGTGCTGTTAAAAGATCAAATTTAATCTAAATCTCAAGTCTTTTAGAGTCTCTAACAAGATTTCTTCAAGGATTCCCCTATATTTAGCTCCATCCATCTTTCTTTTAACTTAACCAGCTTCCATGGTGGCAGCATCTCCATAGCAGGATGCTGATCTCACCTGCTTCTAATTATTTTCAGTGTTTCATACACTACCTGAACATACCACGTTTAAAGCACTTTAAAATAAACCAAGTTTCACAACATACATAATCAAATGACGTAAAAAAAACAAAAAAACAAACATGTTAAAAGTTTAGTTCAGTCAACCTCTTAAAACAGGGGTGTCAAACTCCAGTCCTCAAGGGCCACTGTCCTGCAGTTTTTAGATGTGCCACAAGTACAAAACACTGGAATGAAATGGCTTAATTACCTCCTTCTTGTGTAGATAAGTTCTCCAGAGCCCTGCTAATGACCTAATTATTCTATTCAGGTGTGGTGCAGCAGCACATCTAAAAGTTGCAGGGCAGTGATCATTTTCTTCTTAGTGGGACTGGAGTTTGACACCTGTGTCTTAAAATGTGCCTAAGACTTTCTAACTACTAAATACACAGCTCTGTTAATGGATTACGAATAACCAAGGCTAAAAAATGTGAAAATGGTACATGAATGCTCTTCGACAGGTTCAACCTAAAATCAAGTGTTTTATAGATAATAGCTTGTCAAGAGGTTTGCATACTTAGACTACATAGGGAGGCAGTGGTTTGATTAAATTACTAAAGCAAATATAGGTCAACTTATTAACTGATAATGAAGTAATAAAACAGATTGGACTTCAATAATGAATATTCAGTCTACTTCATGCTGCAGAGACGAAGTCCAGTGCAACAAGAGTATACTGGGTCGAGAAAAAAATTAAAAAAATAAATAAACTATCAAGCAGGTATAAAAGAGCCAATAAGCTGACCATGCCACGTGATGATACAGGCTGTTTACCACTTTGGGTTAGAAAAACCTTTGCAAGCTTTTTAGAAACACTGTCACATATCAGAATACCAAGTACAGAAATCATGTTAATTTGCTAGCACGAAATGAGGTCACTTACAACAGAAGTGCCACTTTAACTGTACAAAAAAGATAAGCAATTATGCAATGAGCAGCTCTGTAAGCAAGGGAACATTTGATCAAATGCAGCAGCGATAATGAAACGAGTTGACTAAAGGCTTCCTGTGTTGTGCTATCTCACGTGACAACGTTTCACAAGCTAACTCATTAAACAGAACAACTAACGCCATACACAACAGTGTCACTAGTCTTCATTTAAAAATGAACAAAAAATATGCAAAAATATCTCCCTGCTTTAAAGCAAACATGCAACCATGTTTTCATTTTCACTCAGTTATAACATGACGCTAACTTAGCTGTCAAGTTTAGCTCACTACCCACTGTTTTAAAGACGCACTGAGATCCAGACATAATGGGGAAAAAATCGCTACGAACCTTTTGTCCTTACTCTCTGTCATAACGCCATAGATGTGAAGTCAGCATTTCTTTCTGTCAGCGGCTGTTTTTGGTGAATTGTAGCACCCCGACGTTACGGGTTTCCTCACTTAGCTGCGCTAGCTGCGACTAGCTCGTAAAGCTTTCTCTCTCAGCAAACTCTAGCGTGTCTAAGGAAGCCCCAGACAACTTATGACACACATTAATTGGTCGACACTATCTGCCTGACAAGACAAGGAGCTGCTTACTTCTCAAACAGCGACAAACGGGGTCACCCTTACTCCAAGGTTAACAAATAAAACGCTCATACAGAGAGGAAGCTTTTCCTTAGGTTGAAGATGTGTCATGATAACGGCTGAGTCGCCGCAATGCATCATGGGCCTTGTAGTTGCGGTATTGCATCCAGAAAAAAAGATTCATGACACGCTGAATTTCCAGCTAAATTGCCTTGAATTTTATTTGAAATTTCATGTGATCTATTAATAGAGCTCAAATCCTACGGAAGAGGAGTAGGAGTACTGGAAAAAAAGAGAAAATTCAGATTTTTTCCCTCATTTGCATTAAATTCTGACTTTAATAGTGTAGCTTGACTATTGATTTTTAACTTTATTGTTGGAAACTGAGAACAAACTTCTTAATCTTTCTTCTTAGCCCAAAGCACTACCACTTCTGTTTTATCTTCATTTAACTGAAGAAAATTATGGCACACCCAATCCCTAATTTAACTTACACACTTAATAAATGTCTGGATTCGTCTCCTGGCAAGACGGTTATGTTATCTGCATAGTTAAAGTAATACTTTTTTATGCACATATTTTGAGCAAGTTCAAAACATAGGCCCCAACATTTAACCTTGGGGAACTATTTTTCTATTATATTACTAAGAAAGAGGTTTACAGACCTATATCAGTTTGTAAGACACCTGTCTACTATTTCTTTTTAAAAATGGCTTAATCACAGCTGTTTGTAGGCACTGAGGAAAGATATATTAAAGCAATGTCATATTTACAATGTGCAAAAGCTCTACTCTGTTTCCAGAGTGTCAAGGCTGTGAGTGATGGAATTGAAGTGATGCATGAAATCATCCAGGTCCTCGTTTGTTACAATGACAAAACTGTGTCATGGTTTCTGTCTGTGGACACAGAGGCAAAGCATCTCATGCATCTGGCATTGAAACATTGACTGAGCGTCTAATTTTCTGGATTTTGTCAGTGCAGAGAGAAACATGTACAGAAATTCAGGGTCCACTTATTCAGGGGGAACTGTTAGCTTCTCAACAATAGAGAACAAAGTCTGTGCATTATTGTTGTTTTTGTCAAAAACATCAGCTATATGCTACATATGCTCAGTCTTTCTTTATAGATGTCATAATGAACCTGTAATTTTCCACAAATTTTCTCCATGTAGGTTTTTTTTTAATAGTGATCCTTTTCTTCTTAGTGGGAGCAATGGTATTAATAGCAAGAACTTTATTGCTAAATTTATCTATCAGTTCAGTAGCTGAAAGCGAGAGGGAGATGGGTGAGCAAGAAGAGCTCTGAGTAAACATTTCATGGGTTGTTTCATAGTGTTTCTTGATAAACTCGTTTTTTGTAGTTTTTCTAGTTATCCTGGTTATTTGTTTCCAAGGTATTACTTGGATAAATATGTTCACAGTCAAGTTACAGTAGAAGGTCAACAACTATCCTTTATTTTGCTGGATCATTGCAGTGGTTTATATTAATCCATAAATTTTAGTGTACAGTTTGGACCTTCATTTTATCTGAGATGAGATTAAGATTTAATTGGTTTTTCATAATCTTGCAGTCATCACAAACTACCACGAGGTGTCACTGTTGCTTAGTACATTAAATTTTAGATTACGTTTACCAGTTAAAATTATTCAAACAGAACAAAAGTCATTATATTCTAAATTATGCATACATTTCTACTTAACAATAATAATCCTGCATTGGTCAGAAACAACATGATGATAGTTCTCCATTAGCAGGAAGATGTCTCTAAAATGCTCTTTTTTAGACACGTTGCTACTCTCCAATTTATTGTGGAAACCTCCTTAGATGTGGAATCAAATGAGGAGTTGTAGGCGTCAAGCTGAATTAAATCATGTACAGATAAATGGAACAGACACTCTTCATGACTAATTAAAATCGCTGACATGTTGGTGACATGGTGGAAGGCTGGTGACATGCAGTGATGATGAAAATGTTGACTTCCCAGGAAGAAAGTAGGTCACACAACATTGCTAAACATCTTCCTTCCCTGTCTAACTGTGCTAAATGTCAAGCTGCCTCATGATATTGATCATGTTTAGTATAACATTGCCAATTACTTATAGCATAGGGGTGCCAGGCGTATAAAAACAGACATGATTTGCACTTCCCTAAAAGACTTGCACACATGCATACACACGCACTCACACACGTCATCCATCTTGATGTAGTAATGTTTCACTATCGATTTTCACCTACTCAGCTCTCTTTCAGTGGGTTTGACTTTAAATGACATTCACAGAGAAAACAGACGAGGTATCTGTCATAGGAACAGCATTGACAGATGTCACTTTTTAATGCACTGCTGTGTTTTTTTAACTGGGAGTCTTTTGACAGCATGTATTCTTTAAGGACTGACACACAAGCAAAGAGAAATCACTCAGTTTAGATCGATTTACATGCATATGTTAATTACCTTCAGTACATTTAAAGGAAAGAAAAATCATCTAACTTATTTTATTAAAGTTAATTACATGCAACGATGGCTAAGGAAAGTCTAGCCTTTGGACAAGTGGAGACTGAAAAGTTTTTATTTTTTTCTTTGCAAGACAGCTCAAGTTCAGTCAAACTGAATGGGAAGCATCTGTGAACATTTATTTTCAACTTAGGTCCTTTAATTGTACGCATTCCTCTACCATTCCATTATAACTCTGTCTGTATGTTTACTACTGTTGTCCTGGTGAAAGGTGAACCTTAGCCCAAGTCTCAAGTCTTTTACAACCTAAAACGGCTTTTCTTTCTTTATTGTCGTATCTAGCCCATTCCATATTCCGATAAAGTTTGAGCATCCCCTCTTTCATTTTTGTCAATGGGAACAGTGCGTTTAGATAGATCTGTATGTTTTGCATGTGTTAAAAAGTTCAACCTTCTTTTACGGATTTTCCTGTCACTTGTTTGGGGTGTTCTTCTTTTTCACAAGAGTGTACTTTGGTACAAAGAAAAGTTCATAATCAACTCAATAACTTCAAGGTGCTATTATTGCAAAAAGTCCAAATTATATATCAGTGATGATTCTCAGTCATCCTGGACATGGCATCAGCTTGTGTTTGGGGGGTTTTGTCACCCAAACACAAGCTCAGCGATGCGGTATATGGATACTAGTGCAGTGAGACTAGTAGACCTCTACAATGGATAAACAAAATAGCAGCTACGCAGAAGAATGACCCTTTACAACAAAAGGCAGCTCATCTGCATCTCAAGGACAAGAAACATTGTCAAAGACAGCAATGTGACAATTTTGGACTGGGAAGACAGGGCAAATGATAGATGTGGTCTTAATGGCCCCATTAGTGACCTTCACAACCCTCTTAGTGTGATTGTTTTGGCTACAATTTATAAGCATGATACTTCTAACCCATGTAATAAAACAAGTGAAGAAGCCATTTAAATAGGAGATGAAGCATTTATTTGAACACCTCATTATGCCTTAATCAACATGCAGCTTATATTTCAGTTTAGTTTGATAGATATAACTCTATGCATTGTCCAAGTTGCCCCAAATATCTTGTGGACTATTTTGTTGCCATTTTATTTTAGAGAAAATATTTTCTACCAATGCTTGTTTTGTCTTTTTCTAACAGCAGTAACATGAACTTAAATATTTAACACACTGAGACCTGGAAAGTCTTAAATTTTAAATGTTTCTTGGTGTCTTAGCAATTACTCTGTGTGTTTGACCTGAGGGGTAAATTTTCTGGCATGCCCACCAATGAGAAGATTGGCAGTGGGATTAACAGCTATTTTCCTCTCAAGTGAACAAACACTTTTTTGTATAAATGTAAACTCTAAGTTGTTTGGAAATGACTTTATAACCCTTCCCAATTTGATGGGTAGTAAAAATTGCTTGCCATATGCCTTTACTGACATTTTTTTTTCCTTTTAAAATTATTGCCAGGCTCATCTACAGTCTTCTGATGTGCAATCTGTAAAAAAAAATAAAAATCTTATTTATGTGGTTTGCTCAATAAATGATGAGTTAAGCAAGTACAATTTACTAGTACCTGGCTACAGAGTTGTTTTTTCTTTTTTTTTTAACAGTGGCTGTTGTTTTTTTTAATAGCCACCTGATCCTGAACATGGTAAGTTTAAATCTAGTTGGTTAAAATGTGCATAAAATAAACACAAGAGGGCAGTATTGAAACATATGATACATGCATTTCTGGTTCTTGTCTGGTTTTTCTCCCCAAACTGTTGAAGCTCCAAAATTTAACCTCACAATCTAAATTCACTCTTGGCTGCTGCATAATCCTATTGTGGCATGAGAAATGGGCTCCACGTTTTTAATGCGAAAACACAGTCTAGTGAAAACAGCTCTCACTACTGGACCCTTTCATGCCCAACACTGAAATTACACCAGCATAAATCTCTATTATCAAGTTTTTTTTCAGGGTCTCAGTCCAGTTGAGTTTCCAGCTGCTCTGGAAGGCTGAATCAATCCTCCCTCATGCATAATCCATGAGTTTTTATTTCCCCCCAGAAATGAGTGTTGCCTCTTTGAAGTACTTTGTGGTATTATTACACAGTGGTTAGGCGAGTTATAATGCTGATGTCCTGTATAAGCTGTAATTACTGGATATGGAGGTAGGAGGGCAATTCCAAAAAGGGCTTGAAGTTTCTCTCTGGCTCCTGCTTTGATGTTTTGTGGGTGATGGATAGGAGTTGTTGGAGGAAGGGGTTTTTGTAAAGCTTGTCGCAAGTTGCTGAACTTTGTCTGGCAGGACATAGACAAGGGTAATTGACTATTGTTGTAATAACAAATAAAACCCCTTTTGAAGTTGTTTAGCATTTGGAAAAAGTCATTAAAAAGTGGTATTCATTAGGATCTCAAGGCAATTATACACAGGCTTTAAACCTTCTTTAAACGATAAGCTCTTATTTGGATGTTTGATTGGAAGTGAGCACCGAAAGAGATCCCAGGCTCTCTTTGCTCTCAGCAAAGCAAACATTTCTGCACATCACGCTAATATTGTTTTTCCTCTTGCCATCCCTGGCAGACTGTCTGTGTCCTGCTCATGTCCTCTGTTCTACAGTTTCAACACTGTCATTGAGGCCTGCGTAATGCAGTGACCTGAGCGAAAGTGTCCTTGGCTGTGAATATTGAGTCAAGTGGAGGTGTGTTTGTGTGAGTGAGTTTTTTTTCCTGGCTGTCAGCATGTGCGAATGGCTGCGTACATCATAGTGTGGTCCTCCATCTGGATGCGTGTGTGTGCGCGTCATCCCAAGAGGTGTATGTGAGTGTGTGTTTGCCAGTGCAGTCATCCTGCAGAGGTGGCTGTGAAACGATGGGATCAGACATTAGCAGTCAGAGGAAGACCGGTTAGGAGGCAGGGCAGCAGGATATCCCATCACGTTGGGTTCTCCCGCTGCTCCTGCTTCCTTCAGCTATTCCCAGCAGCTGGATCCAGGAGGTCAGGAAGGGTTAGACGAGCTCCTCCCTCTTTCATTATCTTTCCATCACCTGCCATCATATCCATGCTGACAGCAAAAGTTTCTCCTCTGTCTCCTCACCCTCTACTCTGTTCTTTATTACCCTCACCACCCTTTTCTCTTCTTTTCTGAAACTGGCCCTATGATTTTCACATCGTTTTCCCACTCCATCTGTCCCCCCAATTCTCCTCTTGTCACAGCCTTTTATTTGTGTCTCTTTGCGCTTTGATAGCCCGACAAGAGTCTCAATTTCCTTTCACATATACAGAGAACCATTAAGGCTCCCTCTGCTGTGAGTTTCTCTTGAGTCTGCAGCAGATCTACAGATTGCATTCGATATGCAATGGAGGTTGTAATTTCACAAAAAGGCTACAGAGACTGAATCCATATTTCTCTCAGAGAAGAACTTAGTTTTAGTGAGTTTCAGAAAGGATAGAAAGACAGCCCATCACAGTGAAATGTGTGTCAAGAATACTGCCAAAAACTGGGGCAAGTGATAATGCAATATAGATGTTATGTTAAAGATTAATTTTTCACAATTCAGAATCATGTAATGTCATAGCATGATTGGTTTGGGTAGAAACGAGTGCAGGAAAAAAAAATTTTAATTCAGAACCTGTGTCACTCAAGTTTGATGTCAAACATTTTCTTCCATTTTTCTCAAAAACAGTAAACTAGCCCACTGTGAAAGCAACACTTAAACACAGACGCACAAAGTCAAAGGTATTTTCTGTAAGAAAAACCCCCAAGAAGATTGTCAAATAAAAACTCATAGTTTACTAAGGAAATATGCATCGTTAAACAAAAACACACTTGGCCAGCAAAGAAACAAATAAATATAAAAATACTTTACAAGGTAAGTTCCAAGGAAAAACTTACTACCTCTATCCCTGCCCATTTGATTTGTAGAATTATTTTTGATAAATAACTAATAAAGACTAATAAGGTTATAATCTAAACATAGAAACACTACAGGCAAAGGTTGCAAACAATTCATAAATAAAAAGTTGCAAAACAAAATAAAAACCCACTCCATTAAAAGGTCTCAAAGTTATTAAACCTTTATATTTTATAATTTTTCTTGAAGCAGTGCAACTGTTAACTGCCTCCACCTTAAGTAAGATGCATTGGTTTACATGCATTTGGAATGCTCTTAATTTTTTCAGCTCAGCTCTGTTTTTATGCCTTGCCTTCATTCTTTACTTAACAGGAAACATGGAGTGAATTTGCTTAATGAGAAGATGAGAATATTTTTACAAGATTAAGACAAAAATCTCTAAACAATATCTGACAACAAATCATATTCAGTGTGAAAGGCTTGTCAATGAGAAATATTTGCAGCTGTATGTTTATTTCTTATCTCCTGTCTTGGTAAGCTGGACTCGTGTGTGTTCAAATTCTGTTTTTATATCTATACAAATAGCTTAGAGCTATTTTTGGCACTAAAGATCCTCTTTATGTCAGCATAGCTTATGTAAGCTATAATTTACCTGGTTACTGGATCTGTAACTCCTATTTGGTGAATACACATCTCTCCATCTGACCTTGAATCAGGAATCACCTCATTTTTAAAACCACAAGAACCCAACGTCAAAATATCTGTTAGCAGTAAAATGAGCAATCCAGTATTTAGTGGCTCTGCGGCAGAGTGAGGAGTTATGACTGTAGCATTTACCTGTAATGGTCCCGGTTAGACCATTATCGTCCACGATCTCTGGTTATTATCTCTGTCTGATTTATGCCGCTCTGCCGACCCTCACCCATGATGGCCTACATTTTCTTTCATCTCAGCCATCAGTCATTTAGCAGTTCAAAGCCAAAGCCTGTCTGTGGAGGAACTCAGAGGGTTTGATCATGATGACATTAATTCTCAGGTGACGCTGTAAAAAATGAAATATTTTGCATCTCAACGTGCTGCAGCAGATAAACTAGCAACACCTAGTGTATAAAATGGCTGAAGGACACAAAGTAAACTGTTTTGATTGTCAGTTAAAGGAGTCAACCAGCAGTTAACGATCTCTGCTGGAAATGCAGACCCTGTGGTTTTTCAAGACAAAGTCCAGTTTCAATTCTTCTCCCGCCTACTGTTACATGGATCCATGCCACTTTACCCTAACCAGCCACGAACAATCAAAATTCAATAGAAACAATCCGTCATGGCTGCACTGTAAATAAGAGGGATTCTAGTTGCAATAATACCAGATGAGTTTCTAATGATCTCCTGTTTAAACCCAGAAATCGAACGGCTCTGTGATGCAAGCGGTGAGAAAAGGAAAGAAAGAAATCCACTGGACTGAAAAATAGATGAGTCCTAGGGGTGTGTTAGCTGACGTTTGATGACTAATTCAGTAGGGGCTGTGTCAACACGTCATTAAATCAGTTGTTACTGCAGGTGAAGTTCAAACTGGGGCTCAGGGAGAAAAACAAGACCCGGATCTGGATTTCCATCTGCAAAGCCCTGTAAAAGTGTTCGTAAAAGTGAATTTCATTCTACTTTTTCAGGTAACGCACACATATTTTAATGACTGGGGATCAGCCTCCTTTTCTCTGATACTTCTAAATAAAATCCAGTGCTGCCATCAGATGCCATCAGAGAGATCCAAAGCTCAAATGGGAAAATTTAACTACAGAAAAACTATTAGCCATACATTTTACAGATCTGACCTTTAGGGAAACATGGCAGGAAGAAAGACTTTGTTAAAAGCAAATCATTAGAAACCCTGTTTTATCTATGTAGGAGACACAAGAAAGATGCAGAAGCAGAATGTGTGGTAGAAAAATAATATTGTACATCACCATGAATACCAGATTTCCATCTGTATAGATTTTGGTGGTGACATCATGGTGGGGAGACGTACGACCCTTGACGTTTAGCCAGAGCTGCAATGCAAAGGTTTTGATCATAGCATATTTGTGTATTACAATGGCCCAGTCAAAGTCCAATCTTTTTGCAATACAGCTATAATTACAGCAAAAGGTTGTTCTACAATTGCCTACGAGGAGCTCCATTAATCTCAAAACCATTCATCCTTTCTTTCCACTTTATGGTAATACGCTACTTTATGATGATTGACAACATAAAATTTACTGATGTTTATGGTTGAAACGAACTAAAATGTGGAAAAGTTCAAGGGCTAAAAAGGAAAAAGCACTAAAATGAGCAGGGGAACAAAATGAGATGTGAATCTGTATCCACTCTCCATCCTGCTGTAGTATTCCAGAGCTTTTCTGTGCAAGCCGGCATCGTTTCCTCATAAAATCAATTTAGCTCAACATCTGATATGCATCCATAGGTCCAACAAAGTACAATGTACTGCACACAAATAGCCTGCTTACTCATGGACGGAGAGCAAGGAGACAAAGGTCAGCTATGCTTCGTGCAAAGGATAAATGAGATACAATCTTGATTGTTAAACAACAATCCCCAACACACAAGTCAGATTGTAGTTTCTTTGTCCAATCAATAAGAGGGAAGTGCGAGTTATTTAATGCTGTAATGAGCCTAATATATATTTTGACAGTCAAATTAATGTATTAAGCATCTTCAAAAGACAAAGGAGCGTGAAATTCTGCAACTGGCGAAAACATCAATCAAAACGTATTATTTCTTTTATAGTAAATGCCGTGGTTAGAAAAGCGTTTAAACATGCTGTTTTGCTGCAAACCTTGCTGATAAAATCTGACTTTTAACCTCAGATTCTGTACAAGTTTCTGCTTGTTTTCAAGTTACCTTTTTGTTTATAAGGCATGTGGGAAATTTGCCTACACTTAACTTTATTTCTTCCTAGATAAACATGCATAGGGATTGTTGAGGAATGGATTGGTGACTGTGAACCACTTGTGCTATTGTTTCCACCATTTAGATGAAACGTTTTGTGTTAGAATAATTGCTTTTATCGCCATCTCTGCTAAATTCCCTACAAGGGGTTCCACAAGAATCCGTTCTTGGTCCTCTTTTTATGATGGGATAAGAGTATTTGAATGGCATTAAGAGAAATAATCAGTCCCATTAGAAGCTGAACGCAAACTGCCAGAGAAAAGGATTTTTCATGCAGTTTTAATCTGCAGTTTTTCTTGTTTAGATCTGGGCTGACTGTGAGAACTCTGCCTTCAGGAACAACAATAAAAAAGTTTGTCAACATGATTGTCTTTAATCTGAAAAAAGATGACTTTGTTCTACCGGGAAAGTTTTGGACACCTCTGCTGGTTTTCTGCCTTCAAGCTGCAACCTCCACTATGCACTATGCCCACCCAAAATCCAGATATAATGGATTAAGTAGCTAAAATACATTTAAAATATGTGAAAAACACATTTACAACTTAGACTATTTCATGCCAACACGTTTAGTTATGTGTTAACTATTAAGTAAAGAGCTTTCACTTGCTTGTCTGATCAGCCCTTAGATTTTCCACATTAGATTTTCACAGATGATTGTCTTTTTGTCATCTACACAAAAATAATAAAAATTACCAAAATATCAACAGGGCTGTAAAAAAATTTTTACATCTTGTTTATTTCTTCAGTTTTTTTTAATCTGTTATAATCATCAATTGAAAATCTCTCTCACTGAACTCTTTGTGTTAGAGTATTTTTTGAGATCTTCTAGGACTACTTCATGTTGTCAGAAAGATTCAGTGATTTCTTAATCGTACAGGTCAGGAAGTAACCAGGCCTGGAAGTGGATAATAAAATTAAACCAAATTTGTCAAAAAATGTGGTTGTTTGCAGGTACTTTATAATTTAAGAGGAGAGAATTACTTTTTGACAAAGGACCAGGTTGGTTTATATTGTTTTTTTTCCCCATTAATAAAATTGAATACTCTTTTTCTTTGGGTAATCTTTGTCTGATATTACAATTAGTTTGATGATCTGGATCATTTAAGTGTAATAAAGTGTAAGGTTTTCAGTACCACCGACCAGCCCATGGTGGTTCCCAACCTCTCTGCTCCATTTGCCGCTGACGTCAACAACCTCGCTTTTAAGCATCATCAGCAGCGTGGCTTCCATTTGTGGAGCGGCAGGAGGGAGAAGGGAGGACACAGGGGCACTCAGTCCCACCACACCCATCCTCCAACACACGCAAACACACACACGCACACACACACACACACAAGCATACACACAAAATCCCATCTGCGATTCTAAAGACTATGCTCTCTAAATGTCACTCCTAGTTACAGACCTATCATGCAGAAATGCTGACTTATTCATGGCTTTCATGCAAACCTGGATGCAGGGAAGAAACTGAAGCTGGTTGGGGTGGAGCTGCACTGGCTGCTGTGTGTGTGCAGGCGTGTGTGCGTGTGTGTGTGTGTGGTTTCTCATACAGTGCTTTATTACTGTTACTTTAGTCAGCTGTGCCATTACAGGTCAGACGGACCAACACACACCGTAAGACACACTCGCCGATTCTGTATATACAGTAAATGCTGACGCAGATGCCTCCGGCTTACAGTCAGAGCCAATTTCTAATGATGCTTTTAATACTTTAGGCAACTACTCACAGCAGATTGATGACAAGACGAGAATTGTGTTTAGTAAGTAAAGAAGTAAATATGTACACTGGAAGCCAGTGTATATATATACACTCAATAAAAAGATGCATACACATTTTTCTTCACTGTTTGAAGTTAAATCAGATCAAACTTCTTTTGTTTTAGTTTAGCTAGAATTTTAAAAATTATTTATACTTGCTAAATGCCATACGAGTGTTCTGGCATTTGGCAAATAGAAATAATTGTTTGTAATTCTAACTGACCTAAAATGAACTCTGGTCCAATTTAACTTCAGACAGTGAGAAAAAATGTGTATGTGTCTTTATATTCGGTGTATGTAGATATCTGGTTTCAAATGTACACAGTAACTTATAGCACATAAAAAGATTTGACTATCTTTTTAAGATAGTCAAATGAGGCAGGACTGTAAGTGAGCCAACATGTAAAAGTCAGAGCAGTAGAAGCTTTGTACCTGCAGGTTAAATGTTATTAATTATCTTCAAACATCCTAAAAAATGGCAAACTGCTAAAAGCTTTCGCACTTCAAATATCCCCGACGACTTGTCACTTACGGCTGTTAACATAAAGAGGTGAAAACAAGTGTGTGCTTCTGGTTTTTAAAGCTTCTGCATGAGAGCATATTTATTTATTTAACTTTTTTTTTTTTTTTTTTTAGGAAAGACTTATCTCTGAATACAAATTAGTTTCCCCAAACTTTTTAGTGACACCTTCACATAAAGTAAACCCAAGATAGAAACAGTTAGAAACATATGTCCTCCAGACCAATTAAAATCGTGCGAGAGTGTTATCTGCCAGGTAGATGGTGTCAAAATGGCTCTGCTCTTCCTGTGAGTCTGACTGCATTTCCTGTAATCATGCAAAGAATGAACATGTGTGTTAATATGTATACGCACACATATCGGCAGGTGACAGCGACATTCATTGAGACACCTCGGGAGAGTTCAGAAATCTGATGATTATTATTCTGGTGCTCAAGGGCAACAAAATCACAGCTCATTACCACAGCTGACTTTGTGGTGTTTTCACCTTCCTACTATCTCTCTTTTTGGGAAGAAATGACGGAAAAGTAGAATCCTGGAGACACCTGTAGCAGGAACTGCCCCAAATGTGACTTAGAGTCCTTTGACGGGTATTTACATGTCTGTCAGTGTGTCTGGAGGAGTGCAGTGAGCACAAACACACAAAAGACGTCAGGAATCAACTGGAATGATGAAAATCTGAGGAAGCTGTAGGAATATTTTTAAACTATCAGGTTGCAATAAGAGAGGAGTGCCCATTTTGGCCCTTTGACACCCTAGATTACATGTGTCAAACTCAAGGCCCGGGGGCCAAATACGGCCCACCATAGCTTTTTAAATGGCACTAAGTATTACTTTATTAATCAAATCAAAGCAGTTTTTATCTGTTTACTTCCAAATTACATCAATCAGTCCCTCCACTTTCCTGCGAACTATCGTGGAAATTCAAGTCCCTGCACTTTTTTGCGCAAATGCATAATTGTAAGTTTATTGCAGATTTTTGGACAAATGGTGACATATAGTGGATCCAAGTGACTTTTTACTCCCACTTGCAGGTGGATGTGTTTCTTACTTCTACGAAACAGCTGCCTCAGCCTAAAATGATGTCAAGTTATAATCCATAATAAAGAGTAATAAAAAGTGCCATTTCCCATTATACATAAGAGCAAATATTTCTAAATTAGTACCACAAACACTTGGATTTTTTTTGTGTGAAAATCCCCAAAACAATCACTGACAAGATGTTCAATGTTATTTAATTTTAAAAACGTTCATATTTTAAAAGTTTGTTAATAGGTTTTAGCAATAGATTTTGGCACAACCGGCCCTTTAAGAACAGTCATGATCTTGATTTGGCCCAAAATGAAACTGAGCGTGACACCCCTGCCCCAGATAAACTCTAACACTTCTGTTGTCTCAAGAACACAAAAACATAATACATAATAATAATAGAAAGACTACATACGGCTTCTGCCTTCAGGTAAAAGATGCAAGGGAATATAAGAAAGAACGACAGGTTTAAATAATTGTTTTTGTTGTTATTTTACCCAAAGACAGTATTGGGACATGTTATCCATTTTAAATGAATGTGTTTCTATATTTTAAAGGAACATGTGTTGTCTGAATGATTGACTTCCCCTTTCTTTATATTGCAGATCGATTGCTATTCTCTTTTACGTTTTAATAAATACATCTCATGTTTTCTACTGGAAAAGATTAACTTTAGTCTACAGTAGATGTGGAAATGATAAAGTAATCTCTTTTCTAAATGAGATTTCTATTAGTTTTCATTTGGAGTATTTATCAGCAGGAGGAAATTACTTGTTGTATGTCCACTGGCCGCACTTGTAGCTCACATGTTATTTTGTTCATTGTTAAAACAGAGACATATTTATAGATAAAACATTTTTCATGTGAACAATGTGAACAGGATTTGTGAAAATAATGTCTGATTGTTTCAATTACTGAAATAAACAGGAGATACCTACAATCATATTCAATCAAGTACATGAGGCGTGTTGAAAATGACAATTTTTAAGTAAAAAAAATTCTACTTTGTCTCAGTACAAAAGACCACAGATAGATTGCAGTCCATTTAAATTCATCACTGGAAACCTCGTGCTGCTATTTTTCATTCACAGAGAAGAAGCCGACTGCTGAAAAACCATACAATTATCCCTACATCTCCAGTATTTTTCTACTTATCCTGTCCAGAACTTTAACATTTAACATGCAAAATGTGAAGTCTTAGAAGGAGCGCTGGAGGTTTTTGAAATGTTTTTCAGTTCTTGGGTTGAATGTGGCAGGATCTCCATTAATGAGAGATTCTTAATTGTCTCATGTGTTTTCCACTTTCAAAACTCTTTAAAAGTGTAAAAAGTCAAACTATACATTGTTTGACATGGGCAGCTCCTCGCTGATTGATGGGAAGCCACGACTGGATCTTTGTGGTTGTTGGTGATGTCTCTCCATCTTGGCATTGTGTCAACACTCAACTGTTTCCCCCAGAGCACTAAGCTGCCAAAAAGTCATGCTTTTATAAAGTGTTGTCACACTTTACAGTTATGTGTATTTGTTTAGCACAATCTGACTGCTACTCCTCCTAATTCCTTTAGGAAACAGTAAGGGAGTCCTGAGTATTTTTTATACACACCTTCTCCGATTTGGCTTCATCTTTGGGTATTAAAAAATGTCTGGAAATCTGTTGACAAGACGTTGTATTTTAACAACTTGAGAACCTGGAATTCACATAAATCCGTCTATCTACTGTCTGTACTCAGCTTTCCATGGAGTGAAGCATATTCTGGAAACATTGTCAGCCTATCACAGGGCAACAACTAGGAACACATAAACTCAGGCTTAAGGACAAGTCCAGTTAGCTTTGTCTCATCGATGTTTCAAGGTATCCGGAGGGAGTCCATACATGCCCTGGGAGAACGCACAAACCTCACTCAGAAAGACCTGAATATTAAAACCATAGAACTGAAGTTGTAAATTTCTCTGCTCTGAAATTAATATAACTGTGGAATTTGTTTTTAATCAAAGATTTGACATAACTTGTGAATGTATTAAGGAAATAAATCTGAAATTTACCAGAAATGTGGAAAAAAGGTGGCACTGCAGATGTAAAAATGAATCAAGTTTTACTCCCCAATGATACCGAAAATTATTTCCCATTTATTTTAATGAAGTAAGGTTTTTATTATAACACCCGAACAATGATTGTCAGGTTTCATCTCCTTCAAAATGCTATTATTTACCTTAGATAACACTATTTAAATGCAAGGTGAAACAATTTAATTTCCAAGGCTCAATTTTATTTTAATCATTTTAAAAACACCTCTGTTGCAAACAAAATTCATGCTTTTAAAGTGAATAAAATAAAATAAAATGTGGCAACATCAGCAAAAGGATTTTCCTCTATTAGGCCTAAATGCTAAATTACAGCTCTTACACCTGTGGGAGATCATTGTAAAATATACATACAATATATAATAGAATCTGAACAAACATCTGGTACATTCAGTGGAGGTTCTGGCACAATTAGGGCCTGTGCAAGCCTCTCCTTCATCAGTGTATATTTATTATTTAATGAATTTCTGATCATTGTTGACTTATCCAGTCCAGGTCTGAGTATTATAAGTGTTTTAGATTTCAAACAAATGCTGTCTACAGCCTTGGAAATTGGGATTTTGTCATGTGTGCAAGCCTGCTCTCAGCTCTGGTCACAAACACCTCAGCTGCTGCAGTCAGCATAATTACACCCATGATTTCTGTTCGGTAGATAACCAGCGATTCCTCATTAGCCTAGTTTGATCTTTGACCATGTTTCTGTGCCTTGCTTTGCCTTTGTCTGATTTCTACGAACACCTGGGGTCTCATCTATGAAATATTGGTTCTATTCTAATGTATGGATGCACAAAACTAAAAATGGCATACAAAAGAAAAAAAAAGATATATAAAGCTATGTGCACGCACATCAGAAAGCCCCTCTATGAATCACAGATGGACCTCAATGTTTGTGTAAGCAAATGGTCATGCATCAATGGTCAATGCATGACCATTGATGAATGCTAAGGCTTATTGAAATGAGTCAGCAGATCAATGTAATGTCATAGTCAACAATGGCAGCCACAGAGAAAAGAGTAAAGCATAAAGCATAAAACAATGTGCTGGCGGATGAGGTGGAGTAAAAAAAAAAAAAAAAACATAATTTTTGGTAGTAACAGTAGCAGGAAGACAAATAAAAGGAACAAATCGCCACCACCATATTAGAAGCATAAGTTAAGTTTTGTTTTTTAAATAGATTAGAACTTTTGGGTGAAAACTGAAATGTGCCATATTCATAAAAGAGACCTCTGCTCTGCGGACCATGGTTCTGTCATTGCCACTGAGTGTCACAAAGCTCTAGGATTAGTTATCTCTCCATGGATGACTCTTTGGTGTTTTTCTACTAACTCTATGAATTTCCAAATAGTTTGTGTTGGACTCTGACTTCTGTGTCCTGAATCGGGCCTGTCCTAGACTCTCTTTCGCTGTTACCTGTTGTTACATCTTTCCCCTCACCTGGCACTTTCTGGTTCCTCTCAGGAGAAGAATGAGGAACAGAAGCCTGGTTACCCAAGTGGACAATGTGCTAACAGCAAGGTTGCTAACAGAAGAGGAGTACCTCACTTAAAAGCGCCAAAGGAGGCAAGATGCAAGGCCATGCAGCCTGGTGAGCTAGATTCAGGGAGGTCAAGAGGAAGAGAGTCTCACCAGAGTCCCAGTCTCTGTGTTTGATTTCACAAATAAACTGCATTAAGTTCAAGAATGTTATTCTCCTGACAAAAAATAGCTTCTCTGTTGTAATGCAGAGGGTTCAAGGTTTAAAATGAATAGATCTTTATGAGATTCAGACACTTTCAGCATGTACTATGGTTATTTACTCATACTTGGTATGAGCTGATTTAAATCTGCAGTGGTGTGACTGCTGAGTGTCCTAGTCTTTGGTCTGATGGTTGCTCCATTTCATCCTCCTCTCCTCTGTGCACCGAGCCCAAATGCTTCTGGGAAAACTTTGGCAGGATAAGTGAAATAAGCTCTGACACAGAGCATATTTCCAGAGCCCAAACTAACTGGTGTGCATCTCGACATTATTGAGCTCAAATTATACCCTGCCTGCCTCCCACACTTTGCCACACTTCCACTTCAAAGTGTGTGTGTGAGAGAGCTAAATTGGAGGATTTAAAGGCACACTGTGTAAAACACAATCCATCTGTGTGTTCATTTGATTTTGTTTGATTCGTGCAGAATTTGCACAATTACTGATGTTTGCTTATGCATAGGCAATATTCCTCCACCAGTGTAGCCCACACTCATGCACATATTAAACAGAGCATTTAATGAGCTCAGACAAAACCACTGCAAATCATGCTACTTGTGGTTGTTCTATCAGTCAGAAAAGAACTAAAGCTGGTTTTGAGAAGCAAAAAATGGATGATGAAAACAGATGGATGGATAGTTTAGCAGCAACAGCTTGATGTAAATGTTTCCTTTAGTTTCCCTTTCCTTATATCTGAACTGAACTGAGTTAAATAGTTGATAACATAGAAGAGAGAAACATCATCCCTTCATGACTACAGTTTATGCTTTTCTGAGCGTGAAAACCCTAGTTTTCCTCCAGCTACAAAACCCCCCTGTCAGAAACATAAATCAGTTCAATTAAATTAAATAAAACACTCCTTTAATCACAAACAAAAATGTTTTTGTGACTCATTTTAGTTCCTTCAATAAGACTCATAAGAAAAGGAAAAAGAGGCATAATAAAACAGATTAATAGGTTTCTTCAGTTTTTCCTTTTTTTGTTACGCTTAATGTTTAAAATCATCAAACTTAGAAAAGTTGTGTATTAATGTTTTGGTTTTCTCTTTTAAACTAAAAAGCCTCCAGAAATACCATGTACTGTGTTGCCGTGGTAATAATCTTTAAGGCTATTATACCATGAGATCCTCATAGATGCAGATGTCTACTTCTTATAATTTATTCACATGACCTCTCTGTGAAAAACTCAGTAGGTCCTGATGCAGCTTTCAGTCTTTAAAAGGAAATATGCAGCTTTTATACTTAATCAACTGTATTTTTACATTTGTATATTTCTACATAGTCTTCAGGTTGTGGTCTACCTTGTATCCCCAGATAATATTCAGTTATTATGCTCCACAAATCTGGAACAAACTTCCAGAAAACTGCAAAGCAGCCAAAACACAGAGTTCTTTCAAATCAAGGCTTAAATCCAGATGATCAGAGTTACCTTTGATCATTAATAGATGGAACATTGATCAATATATTTGATGCATATCTGGTTGACAATGGCAGTAGACAAAATGTAATATTTATTGCTTGGTTACTGTTTCATGTTTTTATGGTTTAAAGCACTTTGAACTACCTTGTTGCTGAAATGTTCTATGCAAATAAACCTGACTTGACATAATTGTTTTTACGTCTGTGATTTCTGTGATTTTATATGTGAAGAGGTGTTAATGTATCCTGGGAGTCAAGGCCAGAAAGTTACTTGAGCAAATAAATGTTGGAGCACAGATTGGGGTAATGGTTTCCCTTAGAGTGAGCGCACTTCCAATTTTTATGCCATCACACACAAAATATTTTGGAAAATAACCAACATCTGAGTGAATGGAAACATTATAGTAATGTTTCCCCGCATTGCGCTCTCTTCACTGGGATGGAGGTAAATGAGGCATTGTGTCTTTGGAGGCAGTAATGTACTTTACTGTTACAGTTACAAGAAAACAATTTTGTTTGACAGCTCTCTTCTCGGGAAAACAATTAGGTCCAAAAACACACACGCATACACACGCATGCGCTCACCTATTTGTTGTTTCACAGGTGGCTTGTTGTTCTAATGATAAGCCATCACCCCTATTAGCTTTGTCCCCTTGGAGCTCATATTGTGTGGTCTAGACGTTCACACAGGTGTGTGCTTGCTGTTGTGCAGCCTGCTGTACATCTGACAGCATCTGCAAGCAGTTTGTGTTTGTGCTTCGTGGCAGGCTTGCAATTTTCATTCGGGCAAATTGATGTTTACTTTGGCCTGGTTAAGCCAAGGACTGTTTGTAAGAGTAGCCAGTGTGGAGCATGCATCACTGGCATCTGTTTGTAAACAGTGGCCAGATTTTGATATGGGTGCCATGACCCGGGGCTGTGCAGCAACTGTTATTACAATATTGACTAACAACCTAATTTAAGTCTAATAACACCAAAAACATGATACGTTATAAGGCTTCCTAAGGGATACACAAATTTTACCAGTCATTTGTATACTAGATTTTGTATGAGTTGCCTCTGTCAGAAATGAAAGGATTGCAGATGATGATGTTTTCATATTCAATTATTCAAAAATTTTCACTATGCAGGATTCTCTTTAATTTTGGTTGCAAATCCCAATTTGAGAACTACAGTAGTTGTACTAATTAACCCATATTTATTCCACTCACTTGAATATTTAAATCCATAATTTCACCCATTCATTCATCTAGAATGCAACACAAGACAGATAACCATGTACACACTGATATCTGAGGGAAAATAACCTAACAGTTCTGCTTTGGGACGGTGAGAGGAAGCCAGAGTACCTGTAGAGAACCCAGCCATGCACAGGGAGAACATGCAAACTCCATCCTGAAATGTCAGAGATTCAAACACAGACATTCTTGCTTTATAATTTTATGTATAGATAAATATTACTTTCAGTATTTTCAAATAATCACCACAATGTCCATTTGGTTGCTAAATCCCTTTGTGGAATGTGGAAGAATTCAGGAAAAGAACAGAGACTGCATATGTTACTCAGTTATCAGCAAAATAATGTAATTTTTGGGTTAATATTCATTTTATTGTACTTAGAGGTGGCCGGATTACTATGTTGTTGGTTGTGTATTTTTCCCCAGAGTATTTTAAAAAATAGTAATTTGTCAGTCAGATGCTTATCTACATCTCAGTAAATGGGATTTGGCGCCCCCCTCTGGCGTGGACAGCATATGCAGTGTAAGAAAGTGAACCAGTCCTGAGGCGTTCCTAAAGCTATACATATACACACCCATAAAAAGTTCATTCATTTTAATAAATCATTTCACTAAATGAGACACATTAAATACATTAATTACAAACTGGCTGATATTTTCAAGCCTTTATTTTTGTTAATTATATATGATGATTTATTTTTTTTGCCCACAGCTAATAAAAACAAGTTAAAGCTTACAACTACAGACCAATAATAATAATAAAATTATCACAGAAATGAGGGCTTAATAAAATGTATTTTTGGTACCTGCTTAAAGGTTATTTCCAAAATGGTACTTTTAATCGCACAAGCAAGCCTGAGAGAAGCCACACACACATATATATATATATATGTGTGTGTGTGTGTGTGTGTGTGTGTGTGTTTATATTCAATAAATTGGAATACATAGGTGAAAGAAAAAAATCTTTTATTGATCTGATGTAAGACGCTAATCTTAAACAATCTTGTTTCCATTGACTGTAAATGGAAAATCATCACAATTAACATAAATAAAGACTAAAAAACATCAATTTGTGTGTAAATAATCTAAGTAACGTGTTTCACTGAAATACATTAACTTTTCAATAGTAATAACATTTTTAGACTATGACTGTAAACTTCGCGGTCTTGAGAGTTTGTGTGACGACACGAACTTTAAGGTGACTTCAGGGTTTATGTGTAACCGGGAAGCACGTGCTTTAATGCGTGCGCCCGTGAGCTCGTGCCAGCCCCAGACCAGGAGGGTCCATCAGGGAAGAAGAGCTATGGTCCAGATCGCATCCGTAGCAAAGTAGGATGCTGCAAGTAATAAGACGGAGGATCTAAACCTGCGATGAAACAAGAAGATTCTCGATGACCTTGTAATATTTCGCTGTTTTCTGTCTCCATCAAGATTTTCCCCTGTCCCCTGCGCGCATTTTTCCTGAAAGGCTGCTGCGTAAAAATAGAAGTACAGTTGTCCATAACTGGCCCCCATTGACACAATAGCTCCCATTCCTCAGACGTGGCTCCTCCCTGTATATGTGAGAGCCTGTGGGTGTGTGTGCATGTATGTGTGTGAGTGTGCAGCGGGTGGGTGACAGCTGGGCTCGCTGCGCTCCGCTCCAGTATAAGCTTCTCCAAATAGGATGACCGTCGGCTTTTGTGGAAGAGGGCTGCGTACGTCTCCGTAGCTCGTTCTGGGACACCCTGTCGGTTCGGCCCGTCCGGTCTCACCTGAGGAGAACCTAAGAACTAGAACATCGCTTATCTGTTTAGTGTGGATTTCTGATGGATATTCCGATTTGAAGAGGTGCGATTTGAGCGCGGCATGTAACAAAAAGAAGCGCAAGAGAAAAGTAACGCTCGTATTGTTATTCTGAAGCGAGCTCCCCCATCTGAACTGCTTGAAAGGACAGATCTAATGGATTATTAAAATAAAAACCAGAGCTGGCATACCCATTCATGAGCTGAAGGTAAGATTTTTCTTTATTTATGTGAAACTTTGTGCGCTAAAAGCTACCTCCTCCTGTCTGTTTCCACCAGTCTGTACAGCCGGGAGACAAGTGCACAAGCTCCACTGGATTTACTCTATTAACCCAATGCGTAAAAAAACTTATTTCAAAACAACGCGAGCACAAATCTGTATTGTTTTAGAATTTATATAGGGATTATTGCAGTTTTTACAAGATAATATAAAAGAGGAGACTTTCGTGCGTAACCCCTTATTGTGGTGTTTATTCATATGAAATAAAGGAGGTCTGTAGTCTCTAAGGTTCTGTTTAGGATCTCATAGAAGCAAAACAGAAGAAAAGCGATGTGTGAAGCATCAGCAGGTACATGAAGGGACAACTTTTATGACCTCACAGACAGTTTTCCTATTTGTAAGAAATTAGTTTTAAATTTTAAATCAACTTTTTTTTCCTGGAAACGTTAGGAACTTACAGCTAAAATTTTGTAAGTTTAATTGCCTATATGCTCAGTTTAAAAGATGGTTATTAGCATATTTATTTTCACATGACTGAAATTAGATTAAATTAAAATTATCAGTGGGAATTCTAATGATGCAACTAATGTTGACAGTTTTTTCAATCAAAGTGATGTCGATAATGATTGATTTTCCATTCAGATCAGGATGTTGGCTTACAGTTTCACATGCATATACACGCCGACAAACACACACACACTGGTTTGGGTGTGTTCAAGGATTTCGAGCTACCAGGCGGTGGAGTGGTCACAAATACTCTTGTCCAAAAGGATCAATCATATGTTTGCAATTCTAACTCTGAGCCAAATGTGTTTGCCATTAAGCAAAGTGCTTCAGTAGCACATTAGAATAAAAACAGGACCAAAACAGTGTTATAGCATCAAACTGATTTTTATTTTAACAAGCATGACTGCCAACACCCTGTTACTCCATTGTTGCCCCTTCTCCTCTCTTCTTCTCTCCTCTCCCGCCCTCCACTCTCCTTGTCCAGTGTTAAAGATTCCCTCCTGAGACACTGGGAAGACCTGGGAGAGCTGGGGGGGAAGGCTTGAAAACTCCAAATGTAGGTTACAGATTGTGAAGTTTGCAAAAGATAGGGGGGGGGAGCTGGAGAACGAAACGAACATAGCCGAAAATGCCTCCCGTCAGCTGATTTTCAGCAGCAGCACATGGTGTTTTGGAAATGTAATTCTGGTATCAGCTCAGAAAAAACTGATTTTCTTCCCAGGGAAACTGAAAGAAAAACATTTTACTCATTTCAGTTTTTTTCTCTGTGAACAAAGAAGTATTTGGCTTATCTTCTTGTAAAGTGCAGAGTTGTGGGCCAACTCTGCACTTATAAACTGGATTTCAGTCCCACTGCTGGATTGAATTGGATATATTGATTGGTTTGGATATATTTTTCCAGTATAACTGAATTAGGCCAGTTTGACTTGTAAAGTGCCATAAGAAGACTCTGGATTGAACTGACTCTGACCTGTCAATACGTATGTCTGCCTTAGCGAGGAAAAGTGCAAGTAGGTCATATTATCTCATTTGTACCTGGGACTCTCGCTTCATAGTAGATTTTTTTAACATGTTCAAAAATCTAAGGTAAAAGGAATCCAAGGTAAAAAAATCATAACAAAATCGAATAAAACAGCCATATATCAACTCGTCTGATTTTTGAATTCTTGAAACAGAAAAATTATTAGATGCATTGAGAGATTATGGCACCTGGAAATTTCCTATTTTCTATTTGATCGGTCCTGAATGGTGGCAGCCGGGTTGGAAAGTCCAAAATCTGATACTTACAAGTCATGTAGACAAAAGCAATCGTCAGTGCTGAAGTTGTTAAAGAGTGAAGATGTGTTTTCAGTATCAGTATTCAGAGGAAGCAGAAAAGCTGTAAGAAGGCATTTAAAAGGAAATTGTGTTTGTTATGGGGACTTCTACAATGAAGGGCTAGACGTCAGCTTGTCTTGGTTCAGTTTTTCTCTACTTTTGTACCTTGGACATTTTCTCTAATTGGAAAAAAACCCCTGTGCAAACCGGGCATGGGACAGACTCGAAAATGCTCAATATCTGTCCACAGCCTGCACTGCTCCTCCTACAACATCCGCCTGAAGGCAGTCAGATGCTCTGGATTCAGTTTTTCTTGTGATCTTCCACAGGCTGGAAATCCCAAACAGTTCCTTTCATTATGGCTGCTCACCACCACAAACCCAGAAGGCTAATCTCGCCTTTAACACTTTTTATATAAACACTCTGTCATGCAGAGGTGCTGATACATGAATTACAGCATGATTACCTTTTGTGACAATGGCCCGCCTGTTGTCCTCGCGGAGAAGCAGAACACAGCAGAGCGACCCGGGCTGATGCTTGTATTTGGAGCAATGCTCCGTGGAGCGTTTGATCCGCCGATCCCCTAACAATAGCAGTGGGGATGGCTTTGTGTGTGACTGATGTGAATTTGTCACAGTGTTTGTGTGTGTGTGAGTGTTAGAGAGGGAGAGAGAGGGGCAGAGGGAGTTCGTCTCTACCTTTGCCAGTTAAGGACACATGCGGATACTGAATACGGAGGTTCTGAATAATTGATAAATGGTTTTGCTCCTGTTCAAATGAATTGGCCGTCTATTATAAACACGAAGAGCAGCCAACTGCTGTTAACTACTGCTCCTTGTTCAGCCAGTATCAATACCCAGCATTCACAGAGTGTGTATTTATGCATATTTTATAAAAGCCATGTTTTATTGATGTGCAATCCTTGGTGTGTGGGCTCCTTTTTTTTTAATAACAATTAGAGTACAAGGAAACATCGGACCCATTTTCCTCCACTGGATGTGATTTATTGATGCTTAACCTATTTTCCAGCTGCCACATTTCTCTAAATTGCCACCACTTAAATTACCCTCTTTAATGGGGAGTGACAAGCCCCCTCTACAGCCGAGGAAATTTGGCACACTTTGATTTTAGAAATACAGGTCAGAGTAATAAAAAACACTTTCATGGACTGGTCTTTTACATGCTTGACATGGCTCATTTGCTAACTTTAGCTGTGTCCAAATTGACTTCTGCTGTGATTCAGAAGGCGAAAAGAGGACGATTTTCTAACCTGCATTACACAAGTCCCCTTCCAGATAAACATTTTTCTACTTAACCTACTCTGCTCCATCTCTTTCATTTAGGTTTGCTATGATTTTCCCCTCTGAAGTCAAACTCATTATTTGATAAATGGCTTTCATTTTTGCTAAGGAAAACATACTGAGGATATTAGCAGAATGAAAAGAGGTAGTCTGGTGTGTATTTGGGTTTTCTTCAGAACTAGAGGTTTATTTACTCACATCCTCATGCTTTCAAGTTGAGCCAGAACATTTTTGATTTGCTTGTTTGTAGCTATTTGTGACTATAGATCAGCCATAAAATTTACATTTTTACTACTGGAAATGATCAACAGAGAACATCTGAGGGACGCCCTCATGTCTTTGCTGCAGGAACCTTGAAAGTTTCACCATACTTTGTGTCCAAAGAGCTGCTGATGCAGAATGTTTTTAGGGTCAGCTGCACCATATGGTTCAACGGATCTGCACTCAAGGCAAATAGATGAGCTCAGCGTGTTGGTTTGATTGATTTTTCACTAGGAATTGATGTAATTCTTGCCTCTGTGTGGTGATAATTTGGCACCCAAGTGAATCTAAAATATATATATATAAAATGCAGTTTAGTGAATAAGACACTATAAACTTTAAATGACTAAATACTGTTTGTATGAACTGGACTTGGATCAGAGTGACAAAGTTGTGAGAAAACCTTATAGATATACAGTAGTTAATGATTTTTGACCAGAGGTTATTCTAAGACTTTATAAACAGCTAACATTATACTTGACAAGACCAAAATGGATTTCATACTGTCTTAAACCGCTCCAATTTAAACAATTTCCCATCTATAATTTATTTATGAACTATTAAACGGTTATTATGTTTCTATTATGTGTGTAATTCCAAAGAAATTGATGATTATTTACACAGGAAATGAGGGCAAAAGGTGTTGCGCTGCCTCAAATGACCTTAAAGTGTGGATTGAGAACATTTAACATGTTTCCAGCTATTTAACTCATAATAATACTAATTAAAAAATCTATAAAATAATGCTTTCTTTTACATGCATTATGTACTTTTTTATAAACCAGTTACTCTGACTGGAAACAGTGGATGGTTCATGCAGGAAGATTATTGGTGGCACACTGCCTCTGACCTCAATTTCCTGTATGAATAATATTCAATCTGAAAATAACCAGCAAATTCAAATGAGAAGACAGCTTAGGGGTTCACAAAACAGCATCCTCCTAAACTTCTTTGATATTTTGTAGATTGAAAATTTTTTAAGACGGTAAGTCTGGTTTGGTTCTGGCTCCTCCCAGATTAGCTGCATGCCAACCCATCTGGATTTACACAAAATGAAGATCCTATGAGAATTATCCACTCAATTCAACATATTAACTGGTTCTAATATTTTCACAAAAACTCATTTAAAAATAATCTTGAATTATCTGTAGTTTATCCTGTTAATGTGCACAGTGAGGTTCTGTTGTGGTAGGAAGGACAGAAGGTGGGCTCAGTGCAACTGGATCTTTGGTGAACAGTAGTAGTCTTATGAGGGATATGGCACCTTGCCCAGGGCGCCATGGCATGAGGGTTACGAGTGGGGTTACATTGAGCACTTAAAATTATATACTTTATTTCTTATTCGGATGACTAGTTGATTGCAATAATTGGTGGCTTATTGCAATAAAGTTTGCATCTGATTTCGGAGTCAAATTAAAGGGCTATTTTACTGTTTCTATTGGGAATCTGGCCTGTTTTCATGCACCTGAACCACATGAGTTTCTAATTGTTACTGTAGTGGTCATAATGTAACAACAGACTGGCGTGCCTTCTATAAGTTACAGTCCAGTATGCTCTCTATCCACTGTATGGCTCATTGAGAATGTAATCACTGTTGTATCTCGGGCTTTGTCGTCTGGCTCCAGTTCGTTCTGCCCTTCACTCATAAACACAAACACAACCACCCGCATGGATGCCATCGTTTCCAAGTTTTATCATGTTGTTCTAACTGACTACTTTCTCACCACTTAGCCTTAGCCCTTCTGAGTCCATGAGTGACTGTTGAATTAACCATTCATGTGTTCAATGGCCTTCATATTCTCCACATTTGCATAATTGATTGAGCGTGTTTTTTTACTCTGCCAAAGAAATAAAACAGGCAACTGGGTGTCTGCTGTTGGCTGTGGGTCCTTGGCAGGGCTTTGTTGTTGGAAATTAAGTGAATTAGAAAGCGATCGCCAGCCCACCACCTCTTCTGATGTTGGGAAAGATAGCTGAGAAGCCTGAATGTTAGGTAGGACAACACAGTGAAATCAGATTATACCGCATGGATTTTTCCTATTTCAAACACTTAAGCATATCCAACAATAACATGCTGTAATACCTTTGTCACAGATGATGGGTTTTTTTTCGTTTGTCATTACCCAAATGGAAATGAAAGCAAATGCATTTGTCGGGATAATCCTAAAGCAGCAGGCTTTTTTTTTTCTTTTTTAAATGGGAAAGTCTGAAAATCTAGCCTTTAAAAGAGGCTAGCCATGTACCGCACAGATCCGATAATCTAAAACACGGTATGCAGTGTTAAAATATGATGTCCTATTTCCTGTCCTGCTGTTGCTTTGCCTTTAAACACGAGGTGTGTGAGTCACAAGGACAACCAAGCTGTGTGCATGGACTCATTAGGGCCACATCCGCTGCCACGGCTGCGGTCATGACTGTGGTTAGTTTGTTTGTCCGGAGCCAATAAGGAAAATTATGTCATGCGGATCGGTCTCCTGATTTGGTTCTCCACCCCTAACACTACTGATAGCTTGTGTCCATGTTTAAGTCAGGCATCTGTGACAAACAGACGAAAGGTGGCTAATGATGGAGGCGGTGGAGGTGTGGATTTGGGTGTGCATGCTTGCTGTGAATGTTTGTGTGGCGTTGTTTGAGTGCATCTGTCCCTCCTCTCCAGGCCCAAGCGATTGGCACTGCATCTCTCATCTATTAATCATAGAGAGCGCTTGCTCTCTCACTCGGTTGCCATAGTTTCAGGACCTGAGACAGTGTTGGGGTGCCTATAGAGAGGAAAAGTGAGGGAAAGAGAAGAGAAGGAAAGGAACAGAGAGGAAAGGAAATGAAGTGCAGAGACGTAAGTTTAGAGAAGAGCTAAATCGTGGAAAAAGTGTCGGAAAAGGGAGAAGAGTCTAAAGCGCAGTTGAGGAGGCAAAAAAGGGGGGATGTGACTGACAGAGCAATGGCAGGCTAACACACCGAGCAGGTCTTCACACTGTGGATGTGAGTGCTTCAAGAACCAAAATGGATTCCATTTTTATCTCGGCAGTAAATCCTCTATCTCCCCCTGCGAGTGCATCTCTTCAATTTCACTCACTCTCTCCCCCCTCTTACACACACAGGCATACACAAACTATTTCCATCTCTGTGCTCTCTGCCTCCTAAAGACACCAGAAGAATATTTTCACAGTAGGCATCATCTTGTGAACAGCACGCTCGTGGGGCTGGTGCATCTTGGTTTGTCACAGTACATTGAACTGCTGTTATTTTATCTTACTTTACAATGGAAATTCTTTCCACTGAGCTGAGATGGAAGACGGGCCCGGGTCTCCACTTTTATGCTCGGTTGGATGCTTTGATGTTAAATCATGCTGAAGTGTGTTTATTATTGTGTTATTTGGTTGTGGATTATATGAATCAACCACTATGAAAATTTCCAAGGCAGAGATTACCTCTTGCTATCAAGTTTTCACCACTGTCGTAATTTTTTTTTCTTCTTCTTCTTATCAAGATGTGTTCTTCTTTCTCTACATTCAGATTTTATCTGTACAGATGAGGTCAGGGTGAGAACCAGACATCCAGCTCATGAGATGGAATAGGATGATACGTGGTACTGGATTCACGGGAAAAAAACAAGATCTGAGCAATACTTTGTTTAAATAAACATGTTTTATCTTTATGGAACAAGGTAGCTTCATCTCTTATTAAGTCGTTCTTAATAACAGTGCATTTTTGTCACCTTGTGATTTGTTCTTTTATTGTCTTTTGTTTGTTTATTACTACTTATGTATTGATTGGGTCTATTTTAAAAGTGTGATGGTCTGGTTAAACAAATTTTCAAACCTGTTTGTTGTTTGTTTGTTTATACCCTTTTTTACAAACAAAATAGGGTTGGAATTGGATCCTTTATTGTTTCCGAAATGGGAAACAACAAAGCAGATGCTGACTTTAAAATGGTTAGCGGCTAACAGTAGCACTATTCTCACATTGCTTGCATCTGGTTTGTAACTGTGTAGTTTGCTGTTTTCTAATGAATTTTCAAGATCATGCAATGAAAACAAATAAAAAGTGATGCTTTCAGAAGAAAACTGTTGAGAAAGTCAAGACATCCGTTTCCTGTTTTCACAAATAGAGTAAAGATTTCAAGAAAATGTATTTAAAAATGTTCAGGTTTAAGCCTTTCAAGTATTTTGGATTTTGAGCTAGCAATAATCAAAAGCAATCTCAGTTCAGCAAAAAAACCTGAAACATTTATGACATTTAGCACCGACTGGATGCTACACAACAGATGCTAATTTTAGTTTTGTGAGTGGCTACCGATTAGACGGTCTAAGTATCCTTAGAGTGCATGTTCTCTGTCATTGTTTCATTTTCCTGCCATGCACCCCTAATGCTACTGCACAAACTATTGAAAAATGGTGGCCCATTGCTTTTGGTACTGAGCGTTGATATTAGCTCATCATCCCACTCAGTCAATATAAAGGGACGAGGAAAGAACCACTTTCTTTATTACTTCAAAATAAGATATAATAGGATGTCACTTTCCTATTGTTTGCTCTTTGGCTTTTTTTCTCAGATATGACCTCATAATCTCATTTGATGTCTAACCTTGCCCTAATGTGTTGCTTGTATAATTGCCTTTTCTCTCCACATCGTACCCTGCTTCTGAGTGTTTCCACTGGGAGCTTTTTGGAGAGCGGGTGACTGCCAGATCTGCAGTCATGGGATTCTCAACTGCATTCAACCACCTTTTACTTGAATGCGTACACACAAATGGACATGGACACACATCGGCACATTTAAGTGCACTCAGTTTCATGCAGCGGGGCATTTTCTTTCAAGTTGGTAAGACTGAAGAGGAATAAAGAAAGCTTGTCATTTGTATTGTGGTTCATGCGGTGGATGCCAGTGGGCAGAAACCTTAGAATATGTGACTGAAGAGAATGGTGTAATTCTCTCCCATCCATGTGTGGACTTTCTGCGGGGGAATTACCATTAGGAGACAGCGGGACAAAGGAAGAAGCGAGAGGTCGCATTTGCTCTCTGTGCTGATGGCACTGAAGTGCTTTTGAGCCTTTGAAGTGATGGGATTGCAGGTGACATCATAGCGCTCACATTCTCAGGTGCAGCAGGTGAATTAATCCAGGTGGAGGATGGGTCTAAAGGTGGATGTGTGTGTGTGTGCAAATCTGAAATGCGCTTGGGTATCAGTGGAGGCAGGCATGCATGTGTGGATGAGTGTGTGCATCCGTCATCAAAGCAGAGGAAAGCCAGTGTGTAAGTCGATCTGTATGCTCATAGCGGAGCAGCAGTCGTTCTCTCCCAGAGGCTATGAGCCTCGCTGAATCTGGAAGAAGCAGCTTCTTCTCAGCAGCCCAGCTGCTGGTCTCCTCGCAGGGGCCAAACCAGGCCAGAAAGATTTAGTTTATCCTGCACATTTCTTAACTTTCTCCACAGCAACACTCCTGGTCAAATTATCTCTTAGAGGAGATACAGTATCACGTGATCTAATATTACTTGCTACATCATGTTGTAAACATTTACGAGGCTAAGTGGACAAGCTCTGCTCAAACAACCGTCAATGGATACCCTAGACACGAGGTAATTATTGGAGCAGTCTTCCTCAGCTCATCTGACACACTGATGATGATCATTGTTGTAATTGGTCCTTGGTGAATATTGATTATTTCCAGATGGTTTACAAATCCGTACAAAGACCTGCAGGTCTAACCCTTAAATTTAAAAATGAAAAACTTTCATCTGGATTAGAGCAATCAACCAGAGACAGTTCTTGTTTCTTTCAAATAAAATAAAGTTTAAAAATTCTAAATCTGTTTTTAATCGTCTCTTTTCAGTGAAAATAGTCTGCTTTGTATTTAATTTTTTGAATCAGACATAATAATAATTCAGACCAGATTCTTAGGGAAAAAAAGAGTCCATGAATTAGATACCAAGTTTCACATCACTACTCAGTAGTAAAGCCAGTCCCTAAACAACAATAGCTGCGTTTTTTCAAAGTGCTTCTGCCACTCCTACTGGAATGACGCCTTGGGTAGTGAGCCACATCGCCATAACAAAATCAGCTACGGATCAAAACAACTACCTCCGAGCAGGATTTTGTTGTAAACACATCAAAAGGACAGCATTACCTTTCATTTAAACAGGTTTGAAACAAGTGAAACAAGACACTGAGACAGGGACTTCTAATTATGGCCAATTGTTTTGAAAAGCACTGATCAAACAAAACTAACAAAACTTATCTGTCTTTGTTCAGACTCAGACATAGGTATAAAAAGTAACATTTTCTATGTATTTTTCTGGGCTAAAAAAAGAAAAGAACTGGGCATTAAAATGTTGATAAATGTCCAGTGTTGGAAGAAAAACCTCAAAATTAAAGCCCATTCTGCAAAAAAATTGTTTCTGTGTAACTCCACCTGCCATACAGAGAGCTAAAAAAAGATCAATTCAGACTGATTTAGTCTGATATGAGCATTGACGGTACCTTCATTCTTCTTTAACTCTTGTTTCAAACGCCAAAACAAGCTTTTAAAGCACTTTTTATGTTTTCATAAATTGAAGAAAATCTACAACTTCTGTTTTAAAGAGTCAATGTTCAACTATTTGGCTCAGATCAGTCTTAAGTGTTAGAAATATTTAAATGTAATTCATGTAAATAAGCAAAATAAAACTTGTTTGTGGTACAGCTAAAGGAGTTTTTGTTCTTTTTTTGTGTGTAGCTCCCGACACTTTGCCACCCTGGGTGGTGTGCCATGTTGGCCATATTAAAAACCGGCACTGGATTCCATTCACATCGTTTCTCTCCGCAAATAGACAAACGCTGGAAACCTCTGAGTTTGTCTCAAGCCTTGTTAAGAAATCCTCTCGGTCACAGTGGTTGGCAGACTACAAGAGCTTCCCTGGAGGGTCCTCCATTTCAAAATCCAATCAGGCAGAACTCCGAACAATATTACCTCTGTGTGTGCGTGTACATTTATTACATTGCTAATGAACAAATTGCAGCCATGTGGCATGGTCTGGTGGCGCGAATGGTGAAAAAACAGAGCACACACATCACACACTCCCCAGTCCCCAGCCACTGCCTTCCCCCCTTCACCATCATGCACACAAACACACACACACACACACACACCGAAACCACAAGGCTCCCAGTGTTCTTGGCCTGTCTGTCCATCAGCTCATGCAGAGTGCTGGGCTGGGAGTACTTATCACCACTCTGCTGAGTGGAGGCCTCACAAAGGCCCCCCTCACATCACACACACACACACACCTACACACGCACACATGTGCAAAGAGTACGGCGAGCATCGGGAGGCTGCTGGATGTGCTCCGAGCTGCTGCGGCTGATTAAATGTATGGTGTGACAGCAGCCTGAGCTGACACTGGGAGGAAAGCCTGATAGGTAAACGAGGCGACTTGCAGGCAGACACAGCACTGTGAGGTGATTCTTAACATCCATGGAAATACTAAAAAACAACCATTGTTTGGAGAAATACCTTGTTGTTGGAATGCAGGTTTTACTTAAATAATACTGAACCTCCAACATGAAGGTTGTGAAATATTTCGGTTCAGTGGTGACTGTAGTTAGGATCAAATTTGACTTGGTCTATGATTGGATTGAAATTAACTCAATCTATCTGAACTGAATTTGCACAATTTGGCCTCTACAAAATTGATTATGATTTGGACCTTTTAGATCCTTTTGTTGTATTTTAGCACTGATGTTTTTACCATTTGTTTGGTATTTCTACTCAGAATATTGAAATATTTTCAAGTCAGAAAATTCAGTGCAGGTGACTTCGAAAGTTGGTGGACTTTTACCATTTCAGAGTTCAGACTGCATTGCTGCTCCATATTTAAAGTGTTGTAAAGTTTGTAGGAATAAACTCTTCATTGTCAATGTATTTGAATTTTCCCACTTTTTTCCTCAATCTTTGAAAAATGGTTAAACAACCCTTTTGTGTTGTATCAAACTTCAGCCTATAACTTTTTAATGGATATGCAAATATGCAATAGAAAACTCAAGGAAAGCAGATTTTGTTTAGATTTTTTCAGCTTTTTCCTGCCCCCTGGCATTATGCCACCCTGTGCAGAGAGCCATATTGCCCATATCACAAACCACCACTACCAGAGGCACAAAAAAATGGCATCATCTCTATTTGTGAGCATGCTCCTTTATTATTGCATTGCATGAAACTGAGTCATTCATTATGTTGGTTTGCATTAATAACAGTCAGTAATGACTTACACCATATGGGCAGCATTAGAAAATAGCAGATTAATGCAAGTTATATATCAGTTGTGCACAGAGCAAGTTTTCTACTTTAGTGCATGTGCAGTCCATGGGGAGCTGCCATCCCGGTGTGTGGCTCACCCAAGGCCCCATTCATGCAAGAACAGCCACTGCTTGTTGTCATTAGCGCCATGGCAAATTGCAGATCAGACAGATTTTCCGGCTTGCAACTTGAACATAAACTATGCTTCTGGAGTAATATTTTGAGTCAACTAAACATGAATATGATTTTTGTTTTCTTTTGCTTTTGACTGAGATTTTTGTTTTTGTTTATGGATACGGTTTGTTAAAAATGGGAAACCGCTATAAAAGCTATAAACCAATAAAAAAAATATTTTTGAAATTTTATTTTTAATTAAATTAACCACCTAATGCACAGTATGAACAGATCCTATCCATATGCTGTTATATGAAGTCTAATTCATTCCATATTCTGATCATAAAGTCAGAGTCAACATGCACTGATCACATAATGTCTATTAGTGGAACGCTAAGTATCTTAGGAAGCCCTGATTATTGCATCAAGTTGTTTAAATTTGACTTTGCAGTCTGACTGCAAAACTCTGGATATTTGTTCAAACGAAACAAACAAGACTCAACTGTCTCTGGCTTCTTTTAAGCATTCATCCTAGCAGTAATTACTCATATAGAAATGTGGCAGGTAGAAGGAAATGTTTGGAAAGCAGCAACTGACAGAGTCACGCAGTCAGCCTGACAGCCATGCACATATTCAGGTTAGGGGGAACCAAGGAATGCACAGACTCAAAGAGCTAACTCGGATATTTAAGAAGACAAGCTGAAAGCCAGACAGCCTGTCAAAGGGGGCAGTGGAAATAGCCTGCAGAGTAAGTAAAGGAGGTAGGGAGCAGGGCTTTGAGTCACACAGAGAAAAAAAGAAACTCAAGACATCTCTCTTTCAAAATGAGTTCTTGTGAAAAGAAATAATTTTCAACCTCGCCCCATCCGTTCCCCCTTTAATATGGACAAAAGGTGCTCTGTATGAGTGCAGGTAATCAGGAGAGCAGGTTTGATAGGCAAGGGGACATACAAGCTGTGAGGCAGGAAGACTGAAGTTGTGCTCTGCATGATAATGTATTCATTCATCCCCCACTCTGATAATGTTCACAGCATGCTTGGGTTGATTCATTCATCACAGTCTACTGGGGGCCTTTTCCCCCCTTATTTGTAAAAAAAAAAGCCGCTCAGCTTTTTAAAACCATTAAGGTTTGGCCACTGGATTATTCGCAACGTAAATTCTTGTGCGTGAAGCTGCGTGAGTCCATCTGAGTTTGGACCTTGGTTGTTTGCATCTCTGTGTTAACACGGGTGTGTTGAGGCTGAATATTCTGCAATGAAGCCAGTGTTATCTCCCTAGTTACTTAGGATAGTTCCAACACAGTCTGGAAAAATCTCAAATTTGATTTCAGTATATTCCAAGTCTGGAAAGTATGAAATGAGAAAAACGAGTGGGGAATAATAAGTATTTCCAGATTCCTCTCTTACCCCATCCTTTAAAAAATGTCATTTTTTTCCCCTCTTGAATCCTTCTTGCCTCCCTAGTGTTCTTTCTTCACTGCTTTTTCCTACTTTAGGTTCCTTCTGTTCTTCCTCGTTGCCTTCCTTCCTTCCTCTCTCCTCACCTAGGGCAATTTGTTTCTCTTATTTCCGTCGTTACTTTCCTTCCTCTTCATTTTTTGTAGCCTGCCTTCTTTTCTTGTCCTTCCTTCTTTCTGTTTCGCCTCATTTTCTTCCCATGTCTCCTTCCCTCCTTCAATTGTTCCTTCCTCTTTACCTTTTTTATTCATTCTGTCCCTAAGTTCTGTCTTTTCCTTTGCTTCTTCCCTTCCTCTCTTTTGTCTTTCCTTTTGTTGTAGTTGTGTACTTTGTAGTTACTTTCCTTCCTTTTTATTCTTTGTGTCCTTCCCTGTCCTTCCTTCCCCTTTTAGATATTTAAAGTCAACTCTGCTATATAAATATTTGCTATAGATTCTCTGTAATTTCTAGTATCCTAAGTATTAATGTAGCTGTCAAGGACAGTGAACTCTAGAAAGTTGAGTCTGGACAAGTCTTTTTATTTACATGAAAAATATGTAGGAATGCCGGTTTAGTTATTTGCTGTCTTGTCCTTTCAAATCTCACCTGAACTGATAAGTTCACTGTATATTCGCTTAATTTCATTTAAATGTTCTGTTTATTTTATGAGTAATAAACAGCAATTTAATTCTTGATTATTTAATTGGATTTGCAATTTAAACGAGGAAGCGTGGCCGGGCGCCCGGCTTCTGTGACGACAGTTTAGATGAGTCAAAACTGGTGGGACATCATCACAGCGAATTAACTCCATTTTGACAGATTAGTCTGATGTGTGTGTGCTTTTTCGGCATCAAATCCTGTTTGCATGAAGGCTTTAACGTGACTTTCTCAGCAGTTCGTCAGGTCGGAAAAACAGAAGACGGCCAATCCATTAGACAGCCTCCTAAATTTCTCTCTTCCTCTCCATCCGTCTCTTTTTATCCTTTTGTGCGGCTCTGTTTCGGACCGGAGCACATTTGAGATAAGAGTGCACGCATTAGATCTAGTAATGCTAGCTACTCCAGTAATACTAGCCTGGTAACCAGATAGGAGCACCAAGAGACAAGCGAGACAACATCTTAATCATTTACATGGAGTAGCTGGGTCTCACTGATGCGTAATGGCTCTTTTTTCAGCTTTTCCAGCTAATTGTAATTCATCAAATGCTCTTCTGTTTGCTGTTTCTACTTTAGATCTGCACTAGAAGAGTGTAAACACATTTTTAGCTGGTTTAAACTTTGATTTAAAGGTTAATTAGAGTTGCAAACAGATATTTCTCTAGTTGCCGTGGCTCACATTTCAAAGAAACGGTTGTCCCCATCACCTTGGTTGTTCTGTAGAAAATAAATTCAGCAATCTGCTCTCCATCTTGAGTTTACTCTGCAAAATTACAGTACATTACATCATGGCACATAACAACAAAGACATCAAGCTGGCAGGAAAGAGAGGCAGGATGATTCTTCAGAGGTGCAGCTCTGACCTAGATAAGATTGTGAGTTTGTAGAGTTAAGCCGATTCTGTGGTGTAGGCCTATTGTTGTCATTCAGCCCATACCTGTCTTTGATCTTCATCTTCCCCCTGATGCTGCACTGAGTTTTTCTGCTCAGCCTTGTGAGCTACTGCCACCCTGGGCCCAGCTGAATTCCCTCTAGCAAAAATATTTGATTGTTGCAGACTCTATCTAGAACAAACAGGCTTTTTTTTTTTCATGTAGCCTGCTGATAAGACGGGACACAGTAGTGTGCTCACAGTGGCGCCACTGCAGCAGTCATTCGTTTCACACATTAACAGGTGAAGGACTCATTGTGCACTGCGTGTGTGCTCTGTAGTTAACTCTGGACGACCCAGACTTTTGGTAAATGAACAGTCACAGATAAGACAGACGACCGAGACATGCATCGGGTGTCATTGCAACACCGTGAAGAACGAGGATGTGGTTGCCTATAAACAGCTTCTTTGTGTACACTGGAGTTCACTCAACCTTGGACATAACTATGCTCAAACATTTGGACTCAATAAATCAAGTTTTAGAGGCAGCTGACAGGTGGCATCTTAGCAGTGAGGTGACAAGCTTGAAATGCATTTAGCACCAGAATATACAGCCTCACAAAGTGTTAATGCACATTTAAATTTTTTACATTTTGTCAAGTTACAACCACAAACCTTTGACAGGTCAAACAAAGGAACTTAACATATGCCTTTCATTCCTTTTTTTTTTTTCAGATCAGACATCCACTACTATGATACCCCTAAATAAAATCCAATGGAATCAATTGTTTTTAAGTAACCTAATTAGTAAGCAGAATCCAGTTGTTTGTTTCCACTTTCTGATTAGTTTAATTTGTTTGATTAAAAGTACCTTTTAAACATAACTTTTAAGGTGGTATTAAGCATACTTTTCATAAAAAAAATCATATTTCTTTATTACAAATTGTTTTTTGATTGGTCTGATGTAATGTTCTAATTCTAAATGTCATGTTTTCATTAACTGTAAGTGGGAAATAATCATAATTAACATAAATAAGCGCAGGAAAAAAAAAACAGTCTGTGTGCAATTAATCAGTAGAACATATTTATCTTGGTGATAAAGGTTCTGAAACTACAGGACTTTTTGATAATATTGTAATTTATTGAATGGATCTGTAAATCTATCAGTTCTATGAAAGTCTTAGAGGTTTGTTAGAGAACATTAGTGAGCAAACAGCATTATGATGATCGAAGAACACATCAGACACATCTTGGAGACAGTTTAAAGCTGAGTTAGGTCATAAACTAATATCCAAATCTTTGAACATCTCATGGAGATCAGTTTAATTAATCCTATGAGCCAACTGCAAATAGGCCAAACCATGACTCTCCACCTAATGTTACAACCTGGACAGGGCGTAAAACGATGCAGCAAACTACCCCAAACACACATGGTCTCTCTGATGAAACATGGTAGTGGCAGCATCGTGGTATTGGGATGCATTTCTTCAACAGCAGCAGGCAAGCTTGTCAGGGTTTATGTAAAGATGGGTGGAGCAAAATACAGGACAATCCTGGGAGAAAACCTGTTAGAAGTTGCAAAATCAAATTAACCCCTTAACTGTCATCCTTCATGAAAGCTCTCCATCAAGGCTGCCTGAACTTGAGGTAGTTTGCAAAGAAGAAAAGGCAGAAATCTCATTTTCTAGATGAAGTTGGTAGAGACACATCCCAAAAGACTTTCAGCTATAATCACAGTGAAACGTGATTCTTAAATGATCAAGTTTTAACTCAGTGGGCTGAAAACACTAATTCTGAAAAACAAAACACTTTACTCTGACTTTTAACCTGAGTGTGACAGTGTGACTCTCTGTTATTTCACCGTTATTTGAATTTTGCAGAGGCCTTTTTTTTATAGACACACTCGCTCATAAGCCCCCATTTTTCATTCTGAACTGAGAGGCATGCTGATTACAGGGAGCAGACCACTGCAGGGTTTCGGTTATTTTCCCTTCCACTTCATATCAGCTTCTCTGTCTTACTCACAGTGATTGTAAGACGCTGCCTACATCGCCTCAACTACCTTCAGAGGGTTTTTTTCCCTCCCCTCTTGCATAATGAGGCCTGACTTTCAGTTTTAATGTTCTCATTGCTTGTCCCACCCTAGGGGCAGTCGGGTAGTTACTCCTTCTTCACAGTGATTTCCATGCTTTTAAGGCTGTGCTAATTACCACAGATGACAACAGCATCCGTCTGAATGGAAAGGATGAGCACACCAGAGATGCTTTTAATTAATTAATTGATAAATTGCTGTTTGGGTCCTTAGTGATACCGAAATAGACAGCAAGGTGCTATTTTTATCCAAAGGATATAGGAACAAGAATGCTTTGGTCAATTTAAGATAATCTAAATGGATCAGTTGTCCTTTCTGTTCCAACTGAGTAGTTTCACATCAGCTTTTTCATCCTTAATTCCTTGTGCCACCATATTGAGATTAAATAAAGATTGTGGCTGGGGTGGATATTGATTTTAGTGGCTAGAATGTTAACCGATTCTCTGGAGCTTTTTATAGCCATTAGATGTGGTTATTAATTCCCAGGGATGCATTGTGTTACATCTAAAAGGAGGGTGCAGAAGCAGATGGCGAGATTGTGATCAATAGAATCATAAATCCTTTTTTTCCCCTTTTGTGTTTTCCCTATTTCCACACTTCCTCTTTCTGGACAAAACCGCTTTTATCATGGGTTCAGCTCATGGTTCAGATATACTCGCAAATCGTCATCATATGATGTGGTCATGGGAGTGCAGCAACATAGAGCCCACAGAGGAAAGGTTAGTCATAGGAACAGCTTGCTGACTGCGGAGCGGCCTACCATATGCTTCCAGTAAACAGAGCTGAATGGAGATGTTATTCACAGAGGGATGTAATGAAGAGCAGGACGCAGAGGGGGGAAAAAGTGTGTGTTGATTAGCGAAGGGGGTTTGGTTACCCTTTTAACTGATAGCTATCTCTCAAATGGACAGAAAGAGAGGCACACCTGTATTACAGCCATTTGTATAAGAGAACAAATAGTGGATTTTATTACCTCTTCGCAGAGGATGCAACTTTATCCATCTCTGAGGGGTTTTATAGTAGATGGACAAATAAGTGTATGAGATAAAACACTCTTTGGCAAATGTTGACATCAATGCAGTGGTTATGAATTTAAGATATCCTAAATCAAATCCAACAAACAGCCAGGTCGGTGCAAACAGGCAGACATAAATTCAAGATGAAAGCTCCACAAGCCTCATGCTGCCTCAGTTTAGAGGCACGCTGTGTCATGCCTGTCCGGTATCTACGATCAGGGCTCTGGGCTGGATTCCACGTATCACGTATCAGCGACTCGGACATGTGCTGGGGAGCCGGATGACACTGTGATCGGATGAAGATGTGATCCACGAGAAGCTGGATTCTCTGACTCAGGTTTTATTTGTTTTCGCCGGAATCAGACTTGAGAAACACGGTTTAACGAGGGGTCAGCGGGGAGCTGTGGACTGTAGGACTGAAGCGGTTAATGGATTAATGTGTTAGGTGACCCACCAGGATTTAAATGGCAGCAAATGATTGTGGAATTCCTGAAGCTGCTTGGTCAGGCTGATAAAGAGGCAGGATCAAATGTCTTCATTAGGAGGGTGTGATGAGTGTCTGAGTCATATTTGAGAACAAATAAATAATTTTATGTAGCAGTCTCATCGTACTTCCCAGTCATAGTGGAATAATTCTTCATATAGTATGTAGAAAAAGTCTTCATACACCCTGACATTATTGTTCATCTTCTCACTTTTTAATTAGAATGTAAAGGACTAACAAAGTAAAGCTTTTTTGTTTTGTGGAAGGAAGAAGATGTTCTCAAAATGTTTTTCAAACAAAAGAAATCTGAAAACTGTGGCTTGAATTTGTTTTTAGCTTCATTTACTTAGATACCCCTTAACTGTATGTATGTAGGAAAACTAAAACCCATTTAATAAAATGTGGTTTGTCAGAATCATGTTACATGGTTCAAAAGACTCAATAAGTAATAACTAATAACAGTAATATCATTTTCCTTTTACAAAGTTTTTGATAAATATCAGCCTCCAATAGAGGAAAATATCTTCTTTAAGGCCAAATTTTTATTTTCTGTACTTTAAAATTTAACAATAAGTAAAAAGATGGTTCTTTAAAATGACAACGAAGGTCCTATAATATATGCATTTATTTTTATTATAAGTTGCCTTTTTCATAAGGTTAGGTAACATATTTAAGTAGTTTAGATCAAAGAATATTAATATAAAAAATTGTCCCAGTCAAAGTCCAAATCTAAATCCAATTAAGAATTGTGGCAAGATTTGAAAATTATTTTTCACAGATTTTCTCCAGTCAGTCTGGCTTAGCTTGAGCTAAAGAATGGGGTAACATTTCAGTCTGTAGATGTGCGAAGCTGCTGTAAATGACTTGCAACTGTAAATGACTTGCAGCTGTAGTGACGTCAAATGGTGGTTCAAGCCAGCGAGGACGTAGGGGGATACAAATTCACTTTGCACCTTTCATATTTGTATTTAAAAAATGAAAATAAGAAAAAGATGCATATTTTGATTCCAGTTTACAGTTATGTGCTTCTTTGTGTTGTATCACATCAAATTATAATAACATGTTTTGAAGATGGTGAAAAAATGTCTAAAGTGAACAAGTTCAATGCATATGAGTATGTTTGCAAGGTTCTATATATTACTAGAAAGCCAATGTTTTAGCCAACAGAAGACAAGCAAACCTAATTTACCATAAATGCAGGATTTTCCTAGTTTGACTGTTTTTGGCACCATTGCTCCCTACAGCTCAACTGGGAGCTCTAAAACTAGGCGTGTTACAATATTGATGCATAATATAACACTTTACAACACCATATGCTGCTTCTTTCAATTATAATAAATTCATGAAAGTGAACATTAGAAAGTGGCCAAGCTATGAACACTAAGTCAAATCAACAGCATGACTTTTGACATGCTATAGATCTGGTTTTGTTCCCTCCACCGTTGTTTAGTGTTCAGTCAGATCTGATTGTATTTCTGCCCACCCAGTCTGCGCTCCGAGCATGCAGGCTATAAGCTGTGGTGGGAAATCACAAAGAACCATTCAACCAAGCGTCCTCCCCCTGAACAGATCAAATGTAAAGATAAGACAAACAAACTCATGTTGGCTGCCCAACTAAAGCATGTGATACTTCCTCTTTCTGTGGTTCACTCCGTGCAACAGCAAGCTTGCTTTCTGAGTCTTTTAGGTATAGAAATACAGAAAATAGGATCAGATTATGGTGAAGCCTGATTGTCTTTCCTGCAGGTGGACTGGGAAATATTACTCTTGTCCTTGTGCACAGTTATTTTGCAAAGATAAGACAGGACAGCAGCTTTTAGTGTCACTTTGGGAACAATCACTGTTCCAGATTTGTTCTTTGGTTTCCTGGAACTGGATTACTGTAGCATACTGTAGCAGTCATTCTCTTTCTGCTCTTTGGCATCCAGTACGGTGCTGTTGCTAATGTTCTTGTTAGTCGTTTAATGCAGTCTTTACAAACCCTTTGAGAAACCCACGCAGTTTATTGTGCTTAAGAGGATGTTTCTTACTTCCGGTGGGTCTTTTGAAAGGCACATTGAAAAGCTTTTGACTTAATACCCTGAATTAGAACTGTGTTTTAGTGGAGAGTAAGAGAAGCGTACAGTTATGCAAACAGGCTGAATGCCAGGAGAAAGAAATGTTCATATTTGCTTTCTTTTTTAAAATGTTAACTGCTGACATTTCATAAGGTCTTGAATGTTTCTGTAGGGGAGAAAAAGATGGTCTGTCTACCCATTCTTTGTCTTTTGGCTATCAGAGATCGGTAACAAGTATCTCTCCTCCCATCGACATTCTCAAAGCTATTCTGGATCCCAGTGTCACCCCAGGCCAGAAGGTTTACATAAATCTTCAAACGGATTGTATCCCAGTGAAAAATCTGTTAAAAACCTCCAAAATAAGGCAACCAGGAAGCACTCTGATCCAATCCTTAAACAACCACAACAGCAAAACTCTGAGCCTCCACTAATGGTGGAGCTTTTCAGCGTATTTCCTAGACGGAGTCCAATCACTATACAGAGGAAGCTCCCTTCAGCCAATCTTTTAGCTGGGGTTGTTCATTGTTTATGGTCTATATTTTGGGACCATATGCAAGAGTTGGTTCAGTGAACCTCACCTATTCGCGGTTTGAGTACTGTATTTGCAGATCCCCCTACTCTAATTATTTTGAGAAAATTCACCTGCTCATGGATTTTTTTACAGCATAAATAAAAATGGGGCTTGGGAGGCTGAAATACCTGCGTGCAATACGACTTGAGACTATTGGTTGGTGTTTCCAGAACAGCCAATTCAGAAGAGATATTGATTTTACTACGCACTGATTGGCCGTACCACAAGGAGGGAAGATAAGGGAGACTGAAAGGTAGATAAGGTGTGTTTATTAATGCATATTAAGTTATATTTGGTGTTTGAACCATTAACAGGTAGTTATATTTGCTTCTAGAGGGGTTTTAAGTATTCATGGGTTTTCATTGTTGATCCCTAACCCCTCGAATACTGGGTGTCTAGTAAATCGGAATTAGAGGAGTTGACTCTCACCCTGGCTACTTCACACTCAGTTGTTCCCTGATCCAATACATGCTGTACAAGTTATCGCCTCATCTGCGAAACACAAAGAGATTCCAATACAAGACACCCTCCTCTCATTGACTAAGGCTACACAGGGACACAGTTGTTGCAACAGAAAAGTTGTGGGTTGGGGACATTCGGTGAGGCATTTAAATACTCTTGTTATTTGCGTATGCTTTATTGCTTGTTTTCCCATAAATGCAACTTAGGCTGCCCACTTTGAATTAAAAACCAAGTCCAATGTGTGTTTTTTTTTTAGTCCTGGCAACCTGTCTAGAGTGTGCTTCACCTCTTGCTTATTGTCCTTTGGAAAAGACTTAAATGGGTGTAGAAATAGATGGAAGATTTTTTGCAGGAGATAGTCTCTTTTTAGTTTAAACTTTTACATTTTTCTCTGTTTTTGCTTGCTGCCTCATTTTCTTTATGCTTCCCCTTGCTGTGCGCTTGTGTGTATTTTAGGCGAGTAAAAGTGAGTGTTTGTGCTGCTTAGTTGTCCTCTTATGATGAGAGTCTTGCAGTGCTGGGAAAGCAGAGCCAGGTAGACCAACCTAGAGCAGAAGAAGAAAACCAGGGCAGCCAGACCCTCCTTTATGCCCCATTAATAACACAGTTCCACGAAGGACAGCCAGAGGCCAAAGAAGCTCTGTCAAGGTAGTTCATTGTGCTTTGGGAAGTGAGTAGTTCATATGGTAATAGCCACAGAAGCTGGCTCCTTCAGAGCCCGTTTGTTTTAGAGAAAGTTGTAGTCCCTCACAGAGGACGCCTGGATGGAATGTGACAGGGTGCAAGGCTGTTTAGTTACTGTAGCTTAATTGACCCTGAGAAAGCTCAGGCCGAAGACGGTGGGAGGAGGGTTAGTGGAGAAAGGACTGGATGAAGAAATAGGACAGGAGAAATGTTCAGAGCAGTAGGGGGCAAAACTAGAGGAAATTTTAATAAAGACAGAGATAGAAAGAAAAAGGGACGATGCTTTGTTTTGGGAAAAGTTGCTTTCTGCAGTGGAATCTGTCTAGATCAAAAGAAAAAAAAAAGACCTTATTGGTGAATGCACAGCACAATAACATGAGAACTACTTGAAGTTCCTCTTACTAATGAGCTGACTTGTCCAGAATCATCACATTTCTAATTATTTAGTCAAATTTTATTTATTTTTCCATTTGTATGCTCATTAGTTGATGATTTGCTGTTTTATTTTCTGGGTCATGGAAAGAGCTGAGTCTAGTCTTTTTTCATTTAAAAAACTATACTTTGTAGCAAAGTCCACCTTTATATTATCTGCCTTATTTAAGGCAGATAATATGCCTTAAACATATTATCTGCAGTTTAAGGCAGATAATATGAAGTTATATATATATTAGAAGGCGGAGAGAAACATTTATGTCCTCAAGGGAGCTATATCTTCAGAGATAATGAAGAAAGCCAAATATAGACACAGGACAAAACTTAATGTTTAAGACAGTCTGATGGACAAATTATAACATTATTTTTACTGTAAACAATTTGTTTCTGCAAACAAATTCTTTTTTTCCACAAAGAACTATTTTTTACACAGGAAAAACCAGAAAATTACTCAAATTAAATCACTTTAATGTCCAGATGTTGGTACACAAAAACATTTACTGTAGATGGGTGCTCAGCAGTAGCAACAATTTTAAAAATTACATTTGAAAGTTGAATTTCTCAAGTTCCAAGTTGGTTCACAAGCCAGAAGTTGTGGTACGCTACCTGGAGTCCAAAACCCAACATGGCTGCCTAGTATCTGCAATTAAATTAAGCAAAAATAAACTAATTATCTTCCAACACTTTAAAGCTCATCAAAGCAACTACATAATAATAATAAAAAAACATCTTACCAGTCTATTGTTAAGTGTAGTGCTTGCAGTAATAACTAGCCTGTTCAATTAGCTAAAAAGCTGAAATATACCACTAGTTTTTCCACACCACCTGGAATACAACTAAACCAGATTTTCCACATACAGTACTAAAGCTATTCTCAATATAATCGAATTAAAACGTTGCTGGAGATCCGTGACATTTAAGCGGAATATTTTCACCTCAAAGCTTAGATAGCTTATCTGTTAGCTTTCTTATCCCAATTATTTTTAGGTAAAAGTGGATAAGTTTTAAATAATTTTATAGGTGCAACCCTTAAACAACAAACATTTCCCTGTTGAAAAAAAACTATGATAACCTTTTGACGTGAATAATTTCCTGCTAAATTAATATCAACTGAGATCAATAAGAATTAATCATTGCATGACAGGTGGGCTCTAAAACTTTGATAATTTCTTATTTTTCTATGCTTTTATAATGATAATAATATCAAACTGCTCCTGTCACATAGTTATTAAACTCACTGTGTTAAGTGGACAGAGTGTCAGAGGGGAAAAGAACGAAAAGAACGTGGGTGGGAGGTTGTTTTCCTGCCTGACATTCCCCTGAAGTCACTACCCGTAAGCTTCTAATCTGACAAGTTTGATGGATGACGCAGACGCTCTGCACATTCATGAACTTGCAGCACACACACAAGCTGTGCGTGGGCTCCTGAGCTACTTTACACCCAAATTTCTTGCTGAAATGAAGACCAGTCATGTCCATCTTTCACGCTGAGATGTCTCCTTCTGTTTCCACTCGCAACAGAGGTCATAAGGTAGTCCGGATTGAAAGGACCTCAGCAGATCTTGGATAGGCGAGTCATTATTTGGACTGACGCTGTGCTGAAATTGGGGGAGCTATTTTAAGGCCCCAGCTGCAGTGTCCCCCCTGTTCTCCCTATATCTCTCTGTGGGAACTTAGTCATTGATCTATTGCCAAGCAGCATCCACTGCTCCACCCTTCCTCAGCGGGAACCCTCAAAGCATCTCCACCCTGCGGATTTCACCTTTATACGGCCTAGCAGCTGTATCGTGGCACAAAACAAATAACAGTGTGCAGGGAGATCAGTGGAAAAGGCTTTTAGTGACACTGCCAGCCTTGTACCGCAATGCCCCGACCTTCAGCTGAAGATCCTGCTTTGTGTATAAGGCAGTGAATTGTTGTCCGTAAATTATAGGCTCAGGGAGCCTTGCCCTTTTGCAACATTTGGAAATGGAAAAGCATTCCTCAGGTATGTTGGCTGGAATAAAGATGAAATGCAGCTTGTGTCTGCAACTAAACATTAAATGGCTTGATGGAGGACTGTTGTTGATAATGATAAGCAATGAGCCCATACCAAACGGTAGGGTTTATTAAAAGAAACCCTACCGTGGATTTCTTTTAATAAAATTACTTCTTTATGTGCATTATTTTTGGAATAAATACAGATGCGGTTTGTTTCTATGGTAAATTAAAAGCAAAAGTAATTGATGTTAGATTTGGTACACCATCAGAGTAAACATGATCTCACTTCACATTGGAATTATGTCCCAATACGTCTTGACTGCATGTTTATTTTGCATTTATTTCATTGTGTGGCTGCTGTATAACCTTCAATTTTGTATAGGAAATAACAGGAGGAGATTTCCTCAGGAAACTTGTGTCCAGTCGTCTTGCCTTCCTCCCTGTCAGTCTGAGATAAGTCTCTCTCTGTTTTGCTCCTCACTTCCATCACGTCTTTATTTGCTATCATTGGCTAAATACTAATTGATGTGTTAGCATTAGCATGTTGACCAGCACTAATGTTTTAACTTACATTTACAAACTTTACAATGCTAATATCAGCTAATATACCCATCATAGCAAGTTGCGTAAAAGTAACTGTATTTCTGATCTTGCCATGTAACTCACTCTGAAATGGTGAATTGCTGTCTTTGGATTAAAAAAACATTAAATGCTAATTATTTAGATTTATGAAATCAAACTCTGCACAAGAAATTAGAATTAAAAAGCATCCCTGTGCTTTAAAGATCTCTTCTCTCTTTCTTTAAAACCAATTTAGCACCAATCAGAAATGGGGGCTGAGGGTCCCATTGAAGCAATAAAGCAGCTATTGAGACATTTCGTCACTGTGACATGCGTTTCGGTTCACCAGCAGTCTGATTGTTCATTTGATTGTTCCCCCTGCGTCAATTCAATCGGCACTTTAGTTTACATAGTCTGCCCCTTCGTCTTAAGTTGCTGCAGCAGACTCTCCTGCTATGTCATTGTTTATTTAGGTAATGGATTCTAAGTTGCTATTGTTGTTTATGTCATTTGGTGATTGATGAGAAAAATTCACCTTCTCTTAACCCACTGCCCCGTCCCTCCCAAAGCCATCTTTACACAGACAGAGCCCAGAACAAGTCCCATCCTATTCTTCAGACAAAGTGACTCAGTGGCTTCCGGATGCTCGTTTTTTGGACCAGTGGACCGTGCCTTTAAATCAAGAGGAGCTTTCTGAAAACAAAGTTGAATCTGTGTGACTATGACTCTAAAAGGGAGGTTGAGATTATATGCGTGGACAGTTTGGGGGTTCCTTCTATTCACTGGTCATGTCACCCCATGGGGAAGGACTAATTGGTGGCCCCAAAAAGCCCCCTGTTTTGTCCCAGCTGCTCACAAAGGCATTGGGGTGCAACTGCATGGAGGATAGGGGGTGCAGGGAAGCGGCTATGGGGATGAGCAGGTTTCCCATAGAATAGCTGGCTTGGATGAACAGGAGTTGGGTAGGTGGAGGAGTACGGCATGGGGGGGTTGCTCACCACTACGTTGCAAGGGAACATGACACACTCGTTCACTCGTCCACTCTCTCATTGACACCCTCACATATACACAGACTCAGTAGGGGATTCTGGTGCCAGTTGCCGGCCTCCTCCTCTTTAAATGATCCAAGGCTGACCCACATAATCAGCCATGTGTGAGGCTTCCCTTTATCCGGCGGCCCCGCTGAAACATTGAGTTATGGGTGTTCTCTGGTGCTTCCCGGCCGGGACCGCTGTGGGGCCCCATGTGGGACGACATTGTTCACCCCGACCCGAGGACAATAAAGCTGTTGGCTGGGCTGAGATAGACAGAGGGAGGGGAGACAGAAGAAGAATAATAAAAAAATAAAACAGGCAGAAAAAGATTGAGATTGACAAAGTGAATGATTGAGAGAGGAATGGAAAAGATGAGGAGAGCAGATAGAGAGGGAAAGCGTGTGGGGTAAAAGACAGAAGGATTACTTTGTTAGTAGACGGGTGAGAGATAAGATGCTGAGATGAGGGGTGAAAGGAACGGGAAAGATTGGCATGAGAGATAAAGACAGACGGTCAATGAGACAGACAGCAGGAAAAACACAGAGACTGCATGAGAAAGTATTGATCGCAGTGTGTACTGAGTGTCTTCAGCTGTCGTAGCTGCATCCAGAGTGAGGTCGTTAGTGTCTGCGAGGCATGGAGCCACAGACATTAGTAGCTCTTTAACAAACTGTATTGATTGGGACTAGAGGAAGACTTACATGTATACCAAGGGGTAGTGTCATGAATGCAATTAGCACCATGGCTCTGATAGGGACCATAAAGGGAGAAGCTATCAGTACTACTGGGGACGACATGTGTGTGTTTTTGCAGTAAGTAAAGGCTTCATTTGATCACTTCTCTCCTCCAGCAGCTTTTATGAACCTTTTAGCCTTTTTGACCCAAACAATATATAATCTAGTTTCAGGCATCTCAGGCTGCCAAAAACAGCTGAAGAGGCAAAAATTAATAGTTTGTCTTTAATCGCTATAAAGAACATAAATTAGAGAATTGCAGTGTTTTGGATCATTTAATTTGTCACAGTTTTCCTTTAGCTGCCCCTTCCCCTCCACATTATTCCTCTCGCCTTCTGGCTATGATTAGTGGCTGGACTGGCTCTCAAAATGAGCAATTTAACTGAGAAATCACTCTGAAGTTAATCAAGTGATTGTGTTGATGATGGCCTGTAAAAGCGTTGCCTCGTGTGAAGCACTGTGGGTCAAGCACTGAAAATCAAAAAAAGCTTCCTTTTGTAACATAATTGCCTTTTTTATTTTAACCTCTTAACCTCACAGCTAAAAATATATATTTTTGTAAAACTGTGGTTTGAATGATCAGGAGTTAGTAAAGCACATTGTCTTTCTTACGGGATAGTTGTTTACAAATAAAATATTTTAATATACTTTCAACCTGATACCCTTAAATAAACACAGCTGTTCAGTGAAAGTTTGTTGGAAAATATTGTGAACAAACAGAATTATGAAATCAGAATAAATTTACGGAGATGTTTACAAATCATATATGTGACACATCAAACATGCAGAGGATGATACTCTGGCCAGCTCAGACCAAAATGTAACTTTTTGCATTGAGAAAAACTAATACTTCTCCCCAACGTGAACACACCAACCCCACAGTGAAACATGGTGATAGCAGCATCATGATGCGGGAATATTTTTTATCAGCATGACTAGATAGATGGCGCTATGTAGACGACATTCCTTGAAAACACCTGTTAGAAGCTGCCTGTAACTGGAGTGGAGGCTCATCTTCTAAGACAACAACCCCAAACAAACCAGAGCTACAACAGAACGGTTTAGATGAGGGGTCTTCAACTCCAGTCCTCAAGGTCTGGTGTCCTGCAACTCTTAAATGTGTATCTTGTGCAACACACCTGAATAAATGACTGAATTAACTCCTTGGTAACAGTGGTGCCCCCAGAAACATTTCATAAGGGTTGCCAGATCAGGCCAGTACAGATTTTAGGGTTGCATAACTAAAATAAAATGCAGATTTTTATATATTTATTTACTTAGTTTTTGTGTTTTACATTTTTGTCTTAATTGAAGATGACTGTATACCTTTGTATGGAGCTGATATGATTCTCTTTAGGAAGTTGGGGGACAGAAAAGGGCCCAGCAGTTTTCTGGGTTTCATGGCCCCCTTAACCCATCTTTGGGGACGCTACTGATAAGTATAGTTTTCTTGAGTCCAGCTAATGATCTCTGGTTCTACACATTGAGGTGTGTAGAACCAGAGATGCATCTACAGATGCAGGATACCAGCCTTTGAAACCCCTGGTTTAGATTAAAGTATAATCATGTGTAAGAGTGGCCTAATTAAAGTCCACATATAAATTTGATACATCAAGTGTGTGTGATTGTGAGAGTGTGAGTCTACTTGAGCATGATGTGGGTATTTATGTGTTTAAATGTCTTGATTATATTTTGGATTTACTTACAACTGGGAGTTTTATTATTTGTTGATTGTGTTTAAGGACACACTCCAAAATCAGATGCTGCATCTCAAGAGGTTATCCTTGAAATAAGTAAGATAATCTGTTGCAATACTTGACATTTTCTTTTCTCAAAGGCTCTCCATTCAAATCTGACTGAGCTTGAGCAATATTAAAAATAAAAATAGGCAAAAACGTCTCCTGACTGCAAAGCAGGTATGATCTATTTTACATTAAATCACAATAAGATAATGGAAGTTGGTGGTTGAAACCAGATAAGTGAAAAGGTTCCAGGGGTAAAAATACACTATATTAATGTTTGCTATTACCTGAGACAGACAGATTTATCTGTCTTCATTAAAGTACTCTATCTCATCTATCTGTGTTGATATTTTGCAGTATTGGCATCTATAGCCACAGATGAGAGATATTGTTTATCCAATCATAAAAGCTGCCAGATCCAGCAGAGGTCCGACTGTCATATTTTTGGTATATTTGCAAAGCGCAAACACTTGTTAATGGGTCTGTTAAGGCTGTGAAGCTGTTAAGGGAGAATTCTGCATTCAACGCTGTGTTGCAGTGAATTCTTGTAACACCACACAATGTGAAGCCAACAATTGATTTATAGGTGCTTTTGTTGTGTTTTATGGGGATTTTTTATTTTAAGCTATGATTGCACCAATCAGAACTTTTTGCAAAGCTTTTATCTGCAATAATAATTTCCACAGATTCAGATTTCTCCTTAAGTGCTACAATAAAGAAAAATATAGAAAAAACCTTTTTGGGCTTTAGTGTCGTATGCTACCAGTTAGCACAGGGAGTGCAGCTAACGTTAGGAAACAGCAGTTAGGAAACAGGAGTCTACTTTAAGTTTTCCAAATGCAGTTTGGGAACCTGAAATACTAAGGTACAATGCTACTTGGCACACCATTGGCTGGAGTTTGAAGGCAACCAATCCAAGAACTCCATTTATTTGACTTGGTCCTGACTGACTGTACCCTTAAAAGTGAAAATTAAGAACACTGTAGATATTAGCTAAGTTTCCAGTGTGCGTATTAATGCATATTAAGGTATATTTGTTGTTTGAACTTTAGGGGTTTCAACTTTACACAGATTTTAGCAATTCAGAGACGACTGTGGTACCTAACCGCCACTCTACTCCTTTCGGCCTTCATGTTACCTGTTGATAGTCTTGCTCTGTCTCATTCTCTCACAACCTGAATTATCTGGGAACAGACTTTTGAACACCCCAGTGCTCCCACTGCTCCCTGCAGGAGTAGCCTCACTCTGTTTCCAGTGCCACATGTTGATCATGAGCTGCCTTGGTGCATCTCTAAAACAAACAAAGTGGGGAGTTTTTTTTTGGTCCTCAGCGATTCTGCACCTTCAGCACAGATGCTCACATCCCAGCCAAACCAGCAACGTTTCTTCAGAGGCTAAAGCTCCAATGCTGTGTTCTCGCTTCTGGAAACCATTTTGGAGTGGTGGCAAAACCCACATGAAAAGTGGACTTTTCACCATATTTCTTTTAATCAGTGACTCTTTCCCTCAGCTTCTGTTAGAAGATTAGACAACTTTACTGGATTTTATAATCAAAGATGTGAAACATGGCTCTAAAAGAAAAAAAAAAGGAAAAAAAAGCCCACCATTCTGATCGTTTTCCAAAAACGAGACATATGCAGGTCATTATGCTTTTCCCCTCAAAGACATCCATTGCCTCTGGATTTCAGGACTCCTTGAAAGTCTTTCACATAAATGGAAGGTAATTACCATATCAGAGATCAAGACTCTGGGCTCTGACACCACTTTTTCAATTACGTGGAAGAGATTGTTAAGATGCAAATTCAACAAAATGGCTAAAACCTCCAGAGAGGGATATGGTTTCACACTCAAAGCTGCTTCTTACGTTTCTTTGCTCATCACATTTTGACAGACAAAGAGAGAAAAGGAGACAGACGTCAAGAGATCCATAATTCATTTAGCAAGGCATCCCTACATCCATTTTGGGACAACTCTTTGGAACCATTGGGCATCCTTTCCTATAGGTTTTCATTTCTTATCGAGGAAGGTTACCCCACTAATCTGTGAGTCAGGTGTCTATTTTACTCTGAGTTTGACATTTTACATGATGACAAATGTCCTTGCAGAAAGGGAATAACTGCTTCATCAGATGTGTTAAACACAGATCAGGGTTCTTCCAGTGTCTAAGCTTTCCTCCTTGCTGCTTACAAGATAAGCTCATTCAAATTTAACATATACTTTGTTTTCAGGGATCTAATATTTGCATTGCTGGGATATAATCCTGTAATGCAGATAAATTATGCAGCAGCCATGAACAGAACTGTACAATATATCTCTTGCCATGAATCATGCAAATTTCAGATTCTGCCTTTAGCGAAAGCTCAAAGGAAATGATTAATTGTATATTTAAGGCACTTTTTGGAGGAGAGATGATGCATAAGATGCAAGTATTCATGACAACCTGAGCACAGATGAAAGAAAATTATTTTTATTGGATCAGAAGCAATTTGTCAAGGTATTTGGGGTTTTGTGAGGTTTGACGTTGAATTGTTGCATATTTTATGTTTTTCTAAATTTGTCGGGAATTTTTGAACTTAATGATTTTTTCGTTTCAAATTCTGGATCCTTGTTGTATTTCTTGGTCTGTTTAATGAATCTATCTGAACATATTTGGTACTAAAAAAATGCCTTGAGTGAACTTTAGTTCTCCAGACTGAAACTTACCCCTTCGTGCAAAAGAGGATTAGGGTCACTGAAAAAATATTCTGACATTTTCTTCAGAATTTTGTCTTTTGATTTTTTCCCCCCCAGAATCTTGAATTCAAAAGTCTCTGAGATTAAAATTCAGAGAAAATTGTCATAATTTGTTTTTTTTCCCTCTGTGGTCCTGATCCTCTTTCCAAACTCCTTTGTTAGGAAATTAGCAAACTTGAAAACTTTTTAATCTAAGCAGAATAATGGCTGTGATTTGGGCTGACAAGGTACAACTGATATGAACCAGGTCAGTTTCACAGTTAGTGTTCATGATATGAGTAAAAAAAAGGTATTGTGGAAAAAAACCTGGATGAAAGAAAGCAGCAAGAGATACGGGAAAACATGGAGAAAGTTTCCCAGCAGCCAAAAGATGTGGAGGAGCCTTTCAGTTAAACTGGTGGTGCCAGGAACGCTGGGAGCACTCTGCGTTGTGTGTGTGTGTGTGTGTGTCAGGGCCAGGAGGAGGGAAGTCTCTGGCTGAGGTCATGCCATACAGGCATCTCCTTTGCCCCCCCACAAACACACTGGTGCCAGTGCCAGATTGAGGGTTGAGGAGACACTATGGCTCTGCGCCGTGAATGGCCGTCTCTTATCTCAGTATGTCCTTCATCATGACAGCCTCATTATGACGGACCTGAATTGTGCCACTCTGGTTGTGCGTGTTTGAATAACTGGGAAAGGAAAGAGTAAAAGAGATAGAGGGAGAGTGACAGGCAGAACCACAAAAAAACAGCGTCATGTGCGTTCAAGTGTTGCGTGCTCATTCAGTGTGTGTGGTCATGCTCCTTTTTATCGGATTGCTGTACGCATCAACAGGATGTTTCCCTCTCTGTTTAGAGGTTAGGTTGTGAAGGAGCCCAGCTCAGTCTCGAGGAAAGCACCGGTGGGCTTATGTAATAATTCATTAAAACTTCAAGTTCTACACGTATGCATGGAGTTTGCTTGCTTGGTTTCCGCCTAACCTCGTTTCCCCCCAGACAGTCTATACAGAAATTTCATGCATTATGCAGATCACACAAGAGGACTGGTTTACCGTGTGACTGGAGAGAGGGAAATATAACTACATAGAGAATTATTATATCACACACACAGCTTATTTTTAAACATTCAGAAAGAAACAGGGAGGGAGAATCAAATGGTGGAGGTATCCATGTTTATTCTGTTTTTTGTTTTACTTCTCCCCTGATTCTCTCCATCCCTGATGCTGTTTCTGACGTTTAATAGAACATGTTGGTATCAGGGGGAAATTTATTTGCATTCCTTTGAATGCCTATCCTGCGCTGAATTTTCTTTGCCTTTAAGTAAACATATAAGAGAATCCACTGAATTGCAGCATACATTTTCACATGCGTGCTTTGAAAAATCCCTATTCCTACTTTTATTTTACTATTTATCAAAGCTTTCCTATTTAAATGAATCAAAGCCAAATATGGACATTTTTCTTAATCAAGAGGATTTTTGATCAGTTGGCCTGAGAACTGAACAGGGCAATTATTATTCCTTAATCAGCTCTAATTTTTTTGGTTGCACACAATTCACTGGAACTGCACTGAAATATCAACAAGTCATATTAAAATGAGGAGCAAACATGCATACATTAAACTAGAAGCTAACTGCTCTGCATGGAGGCATCATCAGGAGGAGTGTCACCAGTAGATATTCCTTTTGAAAAAAATTATGTTTTTTTGACCTAGATAACATCGAATTGGAGCAGCATGTCAGAAATGTGGTGTAGAAACTCCAGTTGAGCTGAAACATCTGTTGCTGTCTAATGAACATTTTGTTTTATTGTACTGCATAATAATATAATTTTTAGATTGATTATAATACCTTTGATGCTGTATCGGAGTAGGTCCTTTGTGTCAATAAGCTCCTCCCCTCAAATGAGTCAGATCAGCATCATGGACAGATAATCCTGATCAGGAAACCCCTACGTGCTCATATTTGGGAAAGAGTAAAAATTTGACTATATACATTCAGAGAAATAAAATATCAACATTTGTTTTGATTTTCCGCAGCATCACATTACTTGAAAATCATCTGGAAGATGGGTTTGTGTGCATTATTGTGTCTCAAAGTGGTTTTTCAATTACTTTTAAAGACCGTTCCTCTGAAAAGCTCATTGTATGCCCAAATTAAGCCAGTAAATTAAATCAATAAGGTCCAGCCAAAAAGTGAGAATGAAAAGAAAAAAATCAATAGCCTCACACTTTACTAGAGCTGCTCTTTCTGAGGATAAGAGGGAAAAACTTCACACTGAAGATAACAATACAGATGGTAAACTCAGGAGTTATTCCCCGCACTTTACTTGCTTGCTTGTTTATGAGGCAGAAGTTTGTGAATTTTATTGGAGCACTCGTTGCACAACGTTGTAATTATAAGTGTGGTCTCTAGAAATGCAACACTGCAGCAGCACTATGTTCTGGTAATGGGTTTCTGCCGTTTTTGTTGTTCTCTTGCACTCGTCCTCATCCTACACGCTTTGAAGAACCTTGATATTTACATCCAGTGTTCTGCTGTGCCCTACTTTTTCTCTCAAACAGAATAATCCTCAGTATCCCCCCCACATATGTTTACACTGCTCCCTGTGGACTGAGCCAGTGCCTCCCCTACGGGCCTACATCACCCAATCCCTCATGGGTCCCATTGCTGCAGCACCATAATAATAATAACAACAACTGGCAGTTCTCCCAGTACGTCCAGTGTTTTCATTATGGCAACCGGCACTTCTGGTTGTTGCTGAAGCAGCTGGGAGTGCGAGCTCATGCTACCCTCCTTTTTGATCAAATAGGTGAGAAGAGTGGAGACAGAAATTGAGAAAAATCTATATTTGATCACTAGAGATAAAACAGAGGAGAAATAATAAAATAAAACTTTTAGATTGAGGAACAAGATCTCATGCAGAGTTTGAGAACACTGGAAAGCGATCACAGCGAGCAAACGACATACGTCACCTCTGCTTTTAAAATAGTTAATCTGCACCTAGAGGGTCAATGGCTGCTTCAAGTCGCTCTCTCTTCATGCCCCCCCATCCACTCCTACTCGCTCTTCTAAGTCCCTCCCCTGGAGATAAACCCAACCGAGGCACATTGCTCGGATTAGCTTGTGTTGTTGTTGCATCTCTGCTGCTACATAGCATCAAATGGAGATGCAAATGCAGCACTCATTCAGCATAATGTAAGGTGCTTATCTGTGGATAAAAGAAGGGTTAAAATGTAATCTGATGGTGAATAATGTGGTCAAACTCAGTATACAAAGGTGTTACCTTCAAAACATGATGTATTGCAAAGAATGTTCAGAACCTTTTTATATTTTATCACAACCAGAAGCTTCAATGTGTCTTACTGGGATTTTAAGTGGTAGGCCAACAGAAAGTAGCCCAAAATGTTCAAATGGCAGGAAAATCATTCCTATTTTTAAAATTAGTTTTGCATAAAAATGCATTTTTATTCACATATCTGTAGGCTCAGTTTTATTTAACCTCTTCTTTGCTCTAATGCCAGAAGATAAAAGCCACTTCAGAAAACTTCTGTTAGAAAAATAATCCAATAACCTCTTACAAGTGCCACAAGTATTCATGCACTTCACAAATCTGACCTCTGTGGTAGAAATATGTTGCTGAAACAACTCCCGTCTACATTTTGCAAAACGTCATGTGGGGTATGCAGCATGGAATAAGGTGGTCCGGAGAGACTGGACTATAACTTAATGTTTTGGTGTTTATGCAAAAGGCTGTGTGTGGGAGGAAACTAAACACGCAGACATAGTGAAAAATGGGGGTGACCCTCATGCTCTGGGAATTATTTTCTGCAGCAGGGCCAGGGGACGATAGCCAGAGTTGATCGGAGAGATGGGTTCAGCTTATAAAAACAAAAAACAACAACAAAAAAAAACAACAGGACAATCCAGAAAGAAAATCTGTTAGAGGATCCAAAAGTGCTCATTACCTAAAAAGGGGAAACATCGTGCATCCTTTTCTTTCAATTCATAATTTTGTGCTGTTTTTTAAAACTGTCACTTCAAAATGCTCACATATCTGATCTTGGTTCCATGAAGACATTAGGAGATTAAAATATATAGTTTGTGGTTGTAATGTCACAAAATGTCAAAAAACTTTAGGGGCGTGCATATTGTGGAAATTTTCAAATAATTCCCTCTGAATATATTCAGATAATTGAAAGTTGGGAAAATTATGTTTGTGCCATACTACCACCCTCTAATGCACTTAGTCGCCATCAGAGAGACTGTAATATTACTCAGGATAATAAAATGATTGGTACTAACATATCCGCAGACTTTATCTGCTTTGACCTACAGGACTATTGCTTTCGCTTGAATTAATTTGATGCATTTTGTGCATTTTAATATCATTATATGTTTGCATGGCTGCAAAAGGATATCCTGCAATGGGTCCTGTCCTCAACTGGCCTTCATGCAACCCAAACACTAACAAATTGTATTTGTTAGCTGCTAATTTTCCAAGAACTCTTAGTCATGAACAGTGAGTTGCTGAATGGATTAGGCTTCCCAGGAAGCATTATCTGCAACTGTACACAAGTCAGAAGAGGTCATCACGTTTCCTTTCTGCAGCCGTTTTTATTGCTTCAGATGCAGAGGGTTTGCTTCTGCTTTGTGGTAGATGAGTTTGCTCCATGCGAACGTCTAATCAACCTTCAACTGGAGAAAGTTGAGGCCGAAGTAGTAACCTTTGTCCTCATTTGGCCATCCTGCAGAAAATCTGCTGTTCCAGGTGCTCTGACTCTGCGGCACGAGGGGGATTAGCTATTGCTGTCTGCTGCTGTTGTTTTGTCCATCTCCACCCACTCACCTCAACAAGCAAACAGACACAGAGGACGCCACTGTGCACTCGTTATAGAGCAATCCAGAAGGGGCCCCTTTGCTTCACAGCAGCAGCTCTGACATCACTATGGTTGTCAGCCGCAGTCTTTTGACAGATGTAGAGAAGGAGTCAAAGGGCAAAGCGGATGACTGAGTGTTTCTGGAAACATGTCAGATGCCGGCATACCTTCATGGCCCTGATGGATTCAACAGAAATGACTCAGATTCAACATGAAACTGTCCTTCTACATGACTGTTGTTCACAAAGCCAGTTAAAGGCTGAGCCACACAGCAATCCCCAGGCTGCAGGTAAATTAGAGTTGCTATGAGGATCCACAATGTCAAGTAATAAACCTTAAAAAGATCTTTTTATGTGAATAAATAGGAATATCAACGTCACTTATCATTTTCCACCTAAATACCGTCTCAATTCCCTCCTAACCTGTCAGTGAGCGATTTTAATCACTTTAATATGCCACAGGTGTTTGATTCCCTACTGTATCATTTCACAGATGGCTTATCTTTGCAGTGAAAAAATGAAAATGAAACATGAAATCTTCTAGGTTCCACACTAAAGTGATTAACTTACAAACTCCTGGATTCAAGAGACTGCCAGTAGACAACCTGAGCTGAGAAAGAAACAAATATAATGTTTTATTTAACACACGGTGCATAAATGTGATTCAAAATCTTTAATTCACTCTGGGTATTTCAGCTGAAGCTTTTATTGCTTGTGAAACAGAACCAGAGTGAAATAATATTAGCAGCTGACCTAAAACTTGGACTCGGTTCCAAACTAATACACAAGTAGTATTCTGCAGTTCGCTCAACCAAATTAAACTGGATTTATTTAATATTAATTGCAAACTAGTTGTTGTTTTGTTTCTTTTATAAAGTCAGATTTTCTACAATAAGTTTTGAGAATAAGGATTATTTTATCTCCTCAAATATTGTATTTCAATTCAACTTTTCTGCCATTGTTGCAAAAGGGCGAAAAGAGTTGAATATTTAAGAATATGTTATGATTATTTTTAAGACTCTGCCAAGTTGAGGCTCATATTTAGTAAAAATATGAATTTTAATGAGTCCTTAAGTCCAAATTCTTACAGTAAAAATACAACTATAATAGCAACATTTTGAAACAGGAAAAAGACAAAATTTGTGTAACAGCTTGACCATGGATGCCGCAGAAAACTAAGGAACAATATCAGCAACCATGTCTATTCTTAACGAGGTAAATCTTATCCCAAATGTCTTTCCGATTGTAGCTGTGGATACATGACCTGTAAATAAATAACTTTTAGGTTGCTATGACCTGTACGCATCTCAGAATAAAGAAACATCAATGTTAAAATCTTTGAACGTGGTACTTTTCTGTAGCAGTTTTCGTGCAAACTTTCTTAATGTGCAGAATACGGTCTCCTTTTACTGTGCAACTTTTTAAAAATAGTTTCTTTTCTTATCCTGTTAAAAAAACTTTGGACAATGTGTTCATGTTAGCAGCCTGCAATGTTAGGGTGAAGAACTACAGATTTGATACAGTGTTACTTTATTAGAAGTGCAGTGTTGACTTCCGGTTTAGGTCATGAAGGAGTAGGCAGCGAGTGTGAAGAGCTCTGACCCAACTTTTAACTTACGAGACCAAAAACCTAATACCTTTATGTAGAATTGCCATATTTTGTACACATTGCCGTGTTGGACGACTTTGGCTGGTTAATGGCTACCTCCAAGCAAAAACAAACCTCCTCGATAACCACGCGGAACGCCACTGCTAGCAAGCCAGCCATCATGGCCTCCGACGCTAGCCCTTCCAAAAGCGACGGAATAACTATGACCCAACTAGTGCAAGAGCTGGCCAAGCAACGAGAGAGTTTGAAAGAGGACATCTCCACCCTCATTCAGGAATCACTGGTGCCGTTGCAGGCTTCGGTGAGTGCTCTGACAGAAATGGTGGGCTCTATGCAGCAACGCCTAGCTGCTTCAGAATCACTCGCAGGTGATAATTTTGAGAAAATATGTGCTGCCGAATCCGCTGTTAAAACTCTAAAAAGCCAAAATGCTGCACTCTTGGATCGTATTGAGGATTTAGAAAACAGGTCACGCCGCAATAACTTGAGGATTATAAACATTCCAGAAGGCAGTGAAGGTGTGGGGAATACTGTTAACTTTATGACGAATGTGCTAATGGAGCTAACCCGCAGCAACACACTCTTCGACTCATCCCCGGTGCTGGAGAGAGCGCACAGGGTAGGCGCAAAACCCAGCGACGCTAGCCGCCCTCCGCGCCCGTTTGTGGTATGCTTTCAAAGTCACCAGGAGAAGGAACGGCTACTGCAGTGGGCAAGGCAGCACACAAGCACCTACCAGGGCGCTACACTGAGAATATACCCTGACTACAGCGCTGCTTTGTCGAGGAAACGTGCTGAATTTAACGGCGTTAAACAAACACTCTACAAGAAGGGGATCAAGTTTCGCTTGCGTTATCCAGCCACCCTACGAGTCTTTTATAAGGGAAAATCCCTCGACTTCAATACTCCGGAAGAAGCACGAGCTTACTGTAATCAGCTGGTGGTTGACGAAGAGGACTGATACGGACTAGTCGGGTCGTGTGTACCGGTTGTGTGGACACCATCTTACTGCTTGGAAGTCGCTCTGACACGTATGTGAACTCTAGCCAAAGTCTATTTTGGGTAATCTAATTGGTTTTTGAGAATTTTGGATGTTTTCTTTTTCTTTCTCTTTACTTATATACTTAACATAACTGAATATACATTAACGGTATGTTTAACGGTATGCCTTTATTTCAATTTTATTACCGGAATGGTTTCAGTTATTATAAAGCATCCCTGGTAAAAGGTCATAGGCTCTTCACAAGTTAAGAGAAGAGTGTGTATCGGAAGGTTCAGGAGTTAGAAGATAACCTGCAGTCTGCCCATGTTCTGAGGACAGACATAGGATATGTTCAGTTTGGGGTTAATAGGGAGAAATTAAATTTTTTTTTTTTTTTTTTTTTTTTTTTTTTTTTGGAGACTTCGGGGGTGCTCAATCTGCTTTTCATTTTTGAAGATGTCATATGTCGCACAACATTGATAGTGTTGGGGCAGATATAGGTGTAACTCCAACACGTTTCATTACCTGGAATGTGAGAGGGATGAATGGGCCTAACAAGAGAGCAAAGATTTTTTCTCACTTAAAGAGACTGAATGCAGAAATAATATTTTTACAGGAAACTCATTTGAAAATAGCAGACCATATCAGGCTTAAAAGGAATTGGATTGGACAGAGTTTCCACTCTAACTTTAATAATAAGGCACGAGGGGCAGCCATCCTGATCCACAAAAAAATACTGTTCACACCATCTCGGGTCATCTCTGACCCCCAGGGACGATTTGTAGTAGTAACTGGATCGCTGTTTAACTCTCCTGTAATTCTAGCTAGTATTTATGCCCCAAACTGGGATGATGTGGGCTTTATACATAAACTCACTTCTCTTTTCCCAGACTTAAATAGACATA
>CAEFZX010028359.1:0-75492 GCA_903066825.1 Alfaro cultratus
AAAAGTGTATGTAAAAGGTTGCTAATAATACACTGAATTCTTTGTAAAGTTGTAACTTCAGATGCTCGTTTCAGGATTTTTTTGTGTGTCAAACTGTTCCTTCATCCTTACAACTTTACAAGGAGAGCATTTATAGAAAATGGATTGACGCCATTCCTTTATTTGAGATTTGGCATTTGTCGACACAAAGCTAAATTCCATGTGCAAGAAGTAAGTTAAAACACGACTGTGCAGCAATGCCACATGATCTGCATTAGTATTATGATGGTGGAGGATTTGTCTCACTCACTAATGACGTTCCAGACACTTCTCCATCTTGACGGCAGCGGATATTCTGCTCTGTTTAGTTGCAGTTTTGCTTTGGGGATTAATGTCAGCGTTAACATCGGTATCGACCGATGTTAGTCATTTTTTTAAACCCATCTGTATCTGTCTAATAAATAAAACTTGCTTGATATTAACAACTGATATTGATTTCTGCCTCTCCTGCCTTTCTGTTTCTGGAGAGGAGAGGTTTGGTCATGTGACAGTAATAGGGATTCTGCACTGGATTGTGGGGTCTTTAAATGACGTATCAAGGATTAGAATCGGGAAAGTTATCATTGTAGTTGTTTTTCACGATGTCAAAAGGTTATAGAAAGGTAGATAATTCTGGCAAACATTGGTTATTGGCAAAAACAGCAATACTGATATCTGATTTCGTTATCGGATTTGTTTCAATTCATCCCTTCTTTGAGTTACACGTTGTAAAATTTAATAAATAGTGATTTCTGCTGCTTTCTACAGCCTGCTCTACACAGAGCAGGTCACATGACTCGGACAGGCCAGGAAATGCACCAGCCTCTGTTAATGTGAAGAACAAAAAGACAAGATCTTCTTAGATTGACAAAATAATGTGATGGCCTTTAATATAGGCCATCATCTACAATCTGTGAAAACTAAATTATACTCATTTTTAAAAATGAGTCACATAAACCATGTCTGTACAACTCCCTTTGACTGACAAAATCATATATACTAGACTAAGAACAGATGTTGGTATTAATGGAATTAGAATCAGACTTAAAATTGTGTTATTTTATGTACTTTTTGATGGTGAGGCCTTTTCTCAAATCTAAATTCACCACATTTATGTGTCTCAAAGTACTAAATTAATACTTGGAGCAGATTTTGATGTTTTGACGCATCCTTTCTCTTTATAATAAAGAGCTGGTAGCAGAGAAATGCTTTATTGTGAGGACCTGGCTCATTTGAAAGTACACCTGCGATGCATATGAATCTCGAAGCCACCTTCTGAAATAGTTCAGCAAAATGGCCAAAAGAACAAGTCTGCTAATTAAGCCACCTCAGCACCACTGGAGCCATCCATGTCTGCACTCATATAATAACGGTGAAATTACTGAGTATTTTCTGCACATAATTACTTTTTCAGCATAATAGTTTGTTTACATTTCTCCCAAAGTCAAGGGATTGTTATGTCTGATGAAAATTCAAATCTTGACTTTACTTTGATAGGATAGGTGATGGTTGTATAAACAAGACTGAAATGTGTTCTGTGAATTGCAGGACTGGATAGGTGTACCTTCAAAGAAACAAAGTGATCAGTTTTTAGGTACAGCTGCATAAAAGTAAGCTAAAAGCTGTATTCTTCTCCCACATTCCTAATAAACTTACTGATGGTGTGTGGGCTCGATGTCTGGCAGGGACTTGGGTTCAGCTCGGAACAGTCGCCGGGGTAAAATGGGGTGGAGGAGTATGTGTATCCAGCCTGGGTGACATCTAGCCTAAGTCCCCATGAAGTGTACTTTCTACTCAGACGGGATTTGCTGGATAAGTGTCCCTAACGCCGGTGACGCAATCCTTTTGAACACTAACCACTCAAAGCTGGATTTGAAGCTCCAGTGAGCCCTGTTGAACTTTGACATTCAAAGGTACTGAAAAGTAGGAGGAAAAATAGATTCCTACTTTTTTTTTTTCTAAAGGATCTCCTAACTGTAAATAAAACTGCCATTATTTGGGTAAATGATTGTTAAATACTGCTACTGATAGTCTTTTCTTTTTTTTATTGTCTGATAATCTTGGAGAAAATATCACAGCTTGACAATGTTCATCGTATTGGCACTAGAATTTCAAACAGGTATATAAAATAGCCAAACTGCTTTTGTTTAAATCATAAAACTAACAATCATTTCCACTTCTACTGAAACAATGTATTGATTCCTACTATTATACAGTAGAACCCTGTCTGTTAGCGGTTCAGCATTCGCAGATTTTTGTATTGTTCTCTAAATTACTCGCAGAAAACGTGTCCATTTGCTGATTTTTCCATATAGTGTCTGGCAGTTCCAAAGCAGCCAATCCAGGAAATAACCAAAAATAATTATATAATAATAAATGTATGAGTCCTCTGTTAGTCAGCAAGACAGCAATGTGCAGCAACATGTGGAGGAGGGGCAGCTGTGTGTTACTCTACGAGCCATAATAACTCCCATCCCGCTGATCTCATTAACAGAACTTTAAACCTCAGGATGATGGGATGATTATAAAGCTGCCAGTGATTTTATAACCATAACTTTTTTTGAAACCGCAACATCATTAATCAGCCCGTGCCTTGTGCTAATTAACATTATTAGAAGCATATAAACTCCCAATGAGTCATGATGGAAAGCCTTGATCCTTTCATCCAGCCATTCCTCACAAAAACAATGGCGATGATTTTTGCCGACACAGTCACGTTTCTCGGAGTTATGTAAGATTACATGGTTAACAGTTAGTTGTGCCAGGCCCATGCATCACCCAGCTGGCATGGCACCATTTCGACTCTTCCCTTTGATTAAACGCAAAGGCATTTAGACTAAACAATCAATGCGTACAGGCTTGAGTCCTGAATTGCTCGGGTATAAATCTTCCTGCTGCCTGGCGTGGAGTCGCCTCTGTATCATTTTTGCTGATTACTCTTCCCATTACTCAAAACAGATGTGTTTGCCGGTGATGAATGGTCCAATTATGGAATATTTGTCACCCATTTGATACCTGCTGTTAGTGTGTGTATATACATAAAAAAGGGATTGTTTTAACGGATCAGGTGGACGTTAGGATGGGGAAGTTTTGTGTCTATGTCCACGATTCCCTCAGAAAATAGAAGCTCTTTGACGAAAGCAGAATGCTGGTCTGTTTTGGGATCAGAGTGGTGTGTCCTGGACCTTTTATATGACTGCTGAAACCTCAGAAGTCTGCTGCCCTCCTCGCTCCCTGTTCTCATAGCTCACACATAGCAGTCATACATGTCCACACTGTAGCTGACCCTGTCCAACTGCTCCAAATACACACCAGGAACAACACACACACACCCTCACAGCTGAAAGGATTCTTGTACACACCTTATCCCACCTCGCACCCCCCTTCCTCGTCTGTGGACAGTGGGCTGATTCTGCAGCTTCCCTCCTTCTCTCCTGCTCTGCTGTACCAAGCTATGTGTGTGTGTGTGTGTGTGTGTGTGTGTGTGTGTGCGTGTGTGTGACAGCTGCCTAATTGGGCATTCTCCCCTCGTCGGAGCGGCTGCCTCTCCCCCCTCTCCTCCAGCCCGGGCCAGGGCTGCTGACGAATGGCAGCGGATTACAGATGAGGACACAGTGACCCGCCTGACCTTGCTGCACAGCCGCTGGGGGGGTGGGGTGGAGGTATGGATGGAGGGAGGGGGAGAGAGAGAGAGAGAGAGAGAGTGAGGAGTCCATGGGGGTTGGAGGGGCGGATGGGGTACTGGTACTGCAGAAAGGCGGGGGAGCAGAGGGAACGATTGGTTGATGCCTCCAGGTCAGGGAAGGGATAAGGTCAAGTAAAGGTGGGCAAAAAATTTTGGAATGAAGGTGATTAGGTAGACAGGAGAAGGATCAGACATTTAAATGACAAATGCCACATGACAATACCCCCCACACCCCTCCCTCCTGTGAACCCAAGTCAGTATGTCAAGGGCACGAGCCCCCACTGCGGCATTCCCCCCACCGCGCTCTTCTCTCTTCTCATGTTTATTTCCTCCCTTCTCCTCCTCTTCCTCCGCGCCTCCTCTCTTCTTCTCTACTTCTTTTATGCGCCTTTCAGACGAGCAGCTTCTGTGTGACTGCTGGCTCGCCTCCACACGCCCACGGGCCGCGATGTGCTCGGTCAAAAGGAGGCAGCAGGTCCTTGAGTGTGGAGAATTTTAATTCCTTTCAGCACTATAGATATTTCCATGCCCCCGCTCCCCCCTTCCTCCCCTTACCACCATCACCACCTTCTTCCTGCTGCGCGTTTGAGACTGCCAAGGTGAGGTTGTGTCCTCTTGTTAAGAGCGATTAATGGTACTCGTTATGTACATAATGAAATATCCCTGCATATGCATTGGGTGGCGTTGTTTCCTGCTGCTGCTGACAAGCGCATGCGAGTGTGAATATGTTTCTGTATGTATGCAGAAGGTTCGGCCACCGCATCACTCTTAAGGGATGAGAAAATTTCACACATTATTACTAATAACAGCACATTTTAAAACTCAATGTATAATTACGATTCTAACATTTATTTCTTCCGTTTCATACATGAAGTTGGGGCTGAAGTGATTCCTCAAGTCACTCGATTACATAAAGTCCTGGGAATCCCAGAAAACCTCTGATTGGATCCTTTACAACCTAGAATATCGAGGAGGAGCTCAGTGCCCTGAAGTTTAGATGGAGTCAGAGAAAGTCTGAGAATAAACAAAAGCCTTTTCCTTTTAAGTTGGTGCTGCACACATCCTGACTGCTCATCTCTGGACAGAGGTACTTAAAACCAAAGTGACTCCCTAGCTTTTTTGTAGAAAGGATATTTCCTTGGAAGGGTTTCTGGTATATAAACAGATCAACTGTAGATGGTGGAAACAGGATGTGCCTAAGTGTCTGTGTCCACTGGTTCTAAGGGAAAACACATGCTTTTTGGGAATTTTAAGTACAAAAGGGAGGAAACACCTGGTCAACCATAGATTAGATTAGATTACCTGAATTACTTGAGTATTTGTGGGATTAGTACACCCCTTTATTTAACAGTTTTCCATGTCTGGAAACGCAGAAAAAGTTAAGTTAGCATTGTGAAAAAGTTTAAGTTTCCAGACTGTCGAGTCTCATTCTGCTATGGGAAGCGGAAAAGTCAGGATGTCTGGAAATGTAAAAGTGTTTTTTCCTCTGAGCACCTTTAGTTTTCGCTCGCCACATCACAAATTAGATGTCTTTTCTAATTGATTAATCGTTTTAGTATTTTTTCACTCTCAAATGAAAAAGGATATTTTTGGCTTTTTAAATCCTTTAACTGATGGGTTTTAAAACGAACCCAACATTCTTAACCCTTTCACACCTAAAAGGGTTCATGGAGATTTTGAGGCTTCAGTGTAAACGGGCTAAACAAGGTTTCGTTTAGATGCTAAAAATAAACTATGTTCTATTATTATTATTTTGGGAGGTTATTGGAAAATAAATCACAAACTGAGATGTAAAGGATCTGGATTTAATCTTGTATAATCCCATCAAGTTTATATATTTTTAGTTTAGATCTTTAACTCATCCAAGTTTGTCAAGATGATAAAGAATAGTGAAATGGCCCTTCATCACACTGGCGAATAATAAGCCACCACAATTACTGTGCTTCATTATATAATGACAGAACGTTTGCAATAAAGCCAACTATGTTTTTTTTGTTTTTTTTTTTACTTCATTATGTTATAGAAAAAAAATCTTGACTCTGGAAAACATTTTGAAATGGGAGTACCACCAGAACCTGGTATTCAGATTATTTCTATATTTGTTTGCTGTGCTCCTACCATTGACTGAAATCTGGGTGTGGTGAAGGACTCAGTCTCTGAACCTTCAGAGACACTTAAAGACACTTATAAAGTCAGCCTTCTATCACCTGAAGAACAGTTCCAGGCTGAAAAGACTAATGTTGCAGTAAAATTTGGAAAAACTTCCAGAAAACTGCAACAAACCCTGAATTCCTTTAGATCGAAGCTTATAACCCACCTGTTTAGAGTTGCCTTTGATTAATAGTAAGTGGAACATTGATCAACCTATTTGATGTGCATTTACGCAGTAATTTTGATGATGGCATTTGACGTATTGTAATGTTTATTGCTTGTTTCATAATTGATGACTGTATGATGTTTTTAGCACTTTGAACTTTCTTGTTGCTGAAATGTGCTATACACATAAATTCAACTTGGGACAGAAAATAGGTTGAAACTGTAACCGTCTGATGTTAGGATGTCACGATGCCTGGATCTGGCCTGTGCGTTTTGCACAGTAACGTCTTCTACTCACAAAAACTTTGTACTGACTCAAAAGCAGAGTCTCTGTGTGTTCATAAAAATAAAAATAGCATTAAGGATGCTTTGTTTCAGCTTCTACAGTGTATTTGATATGTAGCAGAAGCCCCATCCTCACCTGCACACAAAACACACCTTGTGATCCATCTATCCAAATGAAAACCGAACGGGAATTAAGACCCCGTCAACTCCCAGTCAAGTTTGTTCCTGTTTCCCTCTTTAGATGCTCGCAACACTGCAGCTCCCCTGCGTGACATGTGTTCAGAGCGATAGAGATGGGTGGCTCACCACCGAGTCCCATTCTGACTGGCGGAGTAAATTTAGATCTAATCTCCTTGTGCGCGAGTGTGTTTGTGCATGTGCTTCTTTTGTAGCCCGAGAATGTTCACCTAACAGCAGCTTTTAAGTTGACCTTGTTGTGCTGTTTGCTCGTCCACGGCTCCTGTGTACATGCGCGTTTTCTAGGACAAGACTGTGCCGGCTTCCCCGTTGGGTTTTCATTTAGATCTTGTGCGAGTGCGTTCGCCCGCACCGGCTTGTGTGCGTGTGTGCGAGAACCAAACGCCATTCAGTGCCTGAGTCAAGCTGTGCAAGCTCTTTTAATCCCACGCCCCACTGCATGTAGGCTTGATTAGTGGCAGCAGTTATCTGTGCAGAAGACAGTCCGCCCTCCTTTAGCATTTGGTCAGGTCTGGGGCACTTGGAGGAGGGGGTGTCAAGTCATGAGAAAGGTGAACGAGAAGGGGAAATGGGGGCAGCAGAGGATGGTGGGATGCCTCATTAGTATTCTCAAGGAGCGCTCCTGCCAGCAGAGCAAATTGATTACTGCATTTTACCTGTATCAGCCTCCATGGATAAGGATGACAAGGTACGGGAGCGTGATGTGTGTCCGCATTCACCTCCCAACCTGCAGCACAGAAGGTGTGTTAGCATCTGCCTTTGGTGTAGCTTGTTCTAATACTCTCCTGAGCACTTCTTCCCTCCGTTTACCATCTGATAGAGTTCTCAGTGTCTTCTTGATCTTCTTCATTACGGCAAAATGACTGTGGAAGTTGGGTGCTGCCCTCGTCCATCTGTCTCTGTCTGATTTAATGGTCAGTGGCTGACCGAGAGAGGAAAGACTCATTTCCTGTAATCCTTGGCCCCGTGCTCGTCTGCATCTCGGACAATTAGTGGGTTTCTCTTGGTTACTGAAAATGCAACCTGATCAATTTCGTCGACCCTTCAGCCGAGTTCACGGTTTCCACCAAAACATGGCAAAAAACAAAGGAGTTTTTGCTCCAGAGTTCTGCCAGTTTTCATTCTTCCTACTCAGTTGGGGACTGATTGCACCTGGGCTGCCAGGTGAAGGCAGTTAATAACAATTAATGTCTGCTTAGATGGAAAACCAGACGTACTGTGAGTAATGACAAGCAGAAGGGACAGCCACTTACTGGTGTGCCTGTGTTCATCAGCACTTCTACTTTTCTCACCTTTAACTAAAGCAGCTATGTCACAGAGGACAGTTTCTTCTTCATTTTCATGCAGTCGTTTGTTTCTCATACACATTTTGTATTGTTCAGGGTCACAGAGGCAGGGGAGCCTATCCCAGCTGTCCTGTGGTGAGAGGCAGGGTACGCCCTCAACAGGTCAGCGATCCATCACAGGGATAAAGGAAACAAACACGCACAATCACACCTGCAGTCGGTTTTACAATCCCCAGTTACCGTACATGCATGCAGCTATAACAGAATAGCTGTTATCGGACAGAAGACATTTGAAGTATACCGCAATTTGTACTTCTCTTTCTCTTTGGGAGCCTTTATGGACAATGGATATATCTGCACTAGGACTGCAGCCATTTAACATTTTTAATTCAGTATTCTGTGGAATAATTATTTTTGATACTCAAGTAATTAAATAAACTGCTTTTCCGAAAATCCTTTCTTACCTCAGGTCCTTAACTCCGCAGACTTACATACACACACATATCTCAGCCCACCATCTGCAGTCTGTGTAGGCATTTATTCTTCACATATAGCAAACTGTGTCCAACCTGACCAGGGATGAGTTGCCAGGATGTCTACATCACCAAATTTAAAGGCTTCTGTTTATTTTTGGGAAGTGCTGGAGTTTGAACAGATGTGTGTAGAGAGAATAACCTAAAACTCGGTGTTTTGTGCCTGAGCGCAACAGTGTACCTGCTGACGATCTCAAACTGTAGCTCTGTGTTCTTTCTAAAATATTTCTTTGACACTAAATCGATTGACAGACGAGCTCCTCGTAGATATTCTGATCTGGCCATATAGAAGTCCACCAACTCTTGATTCCTTCCCCGCAGCATGGAAGGATTATTAAAACACGACTGAATTTCCTCTCTGAGCTTGTTGGAAACATGCTTAAAGATGCTCAGAACCTCTGACTGTTCCATTTGTGGGGCAATTTAAGAGATGCTTGTTTGATATTTATTTTATGTATAATGACAAATACTATGTCTAACAATGTTAGTGCTGAGTGTGTGGTTATGTGGAGTAAACGAAGCCTCAAGTTAGTCTGTTAGTCCTATTTTTTCGCCCCTCAGCAACCGCATTCACACCAGAGTGTTGTCAGCGTGACCTTGTAGCGTTTAGCATGGTGCCTTCACTGATCAGAAAAATAACAGATGTTTTAGCTTTTGATCAAGTTGAAATTTGTCTGATTCCAGTCAGCAGCTGATTTCTTGGTGAAAATCTGGCAGAAACACTTTCACAGTTCAAACAGCCTTTAAAGGAGATTGATCTTTGATGCTTTTACTGCAAGATCTGTAGTGAAAAGAACTGTGTTCACTGGGTCTTATTCAGCTTTAAAATGGGGATGGGATTAGTCCAGTCATTAGTGTATGATGATAGGCTAATCACTTTGTTTACATACACATTTAGGGCTGCTGTGATTTGTCGATGTCTTCAATGACGTTGATTTTATAGAACTTCTGTCGCCATCAAGCTGCATCAGTCAACACATAGCTTATTATTGTGTTAAAATTCTTAAATGTTACACTAGTTTAGTTGCAAAGTACCGTGTGTGCAGTTAGTTCCTTCCCTGCTGTGCGTGAGTGTGTATGTACCTTTAATTCAGTTAGGAGTTTGGGTCCAATCCTTGGATATGAATATGCAGCAAAATCCCCAAAAAGTTTCTGATTAGATTTGATCAGAGTCTTTTAGGAAGGATTTTCACTACTTTTTTAAACTTTCAGACTGTTGTTTTATAAGGCATAATAGTACCAACGAGGTATTGTTTTTATTTATTTGGGAGCAGCTGAGTGACTTCTCCAAAACTCAAATAATACGTGAACTATGACCCCAAATCCTGAGGAGTTGAAAATGAGGATTCATGAATGCAGAGCAGGACCAAAGATCAGAAAGACAAGGAGGAAGTTCAAACTGTCTCTTCTAGTAATCATAATGAGCCAGGATCATATCTTTGGATGATTTACAATATTTAATTCCTCTTTAGGTTAAATATAAGTATTTTTTAATTTAATTAAATTTAATTCAGATTTTTTTTTAGATCCAAAAAGTTGAATAGTAGTGTATGTGATACTATGATGTTTAGAAGAATGTTTCTGTTTCCTTTAAGTTAAAATTGGAGACATGAAGGTAAACTCTGACTCAACTGATGGAAAGATGACTTGTTTTTCTTCACATGGGTGCTCTGAAACTGAATGAAACCATTTTTATTTTCACAAATAACCAAATTCATCTTCAGAGGCTCAGTCGGAAATGAACGTCCGACTGAACGGAGAAAGCTACTGGGCTAGTTCACTCAGGAAAGTTCTGTTCGGCCCAAGAGGAAAACCTAATAATACCTGGCCTTGATGTTGTAGCTCACATGTTTGTGCTCCTTGTTATGTGTAGGTACTGAACGTAATGTGTGAATTCACTGCAGCCTGCAGTGCATCAGTAGCAAATATGCAAATACCAGCAATGATTTATTCTTTTGTTTATTCGAGTTTTAATGTGAAAACACACCGATCTTTTATGTTGATGTGGTATAACAGGTTGGGACCATATGATTTTTGACAGTGCCCAGGTGCATTTATTAGTTCAGCATAATTAGTGATCTGAAGACATGCTCACAGTGGAAAAACACTAAGTATTAGACAGTCATGCATGCACTGCATAGCTAAAATCCATACAGAGTAACCCATACTGGTTAATAGGATTCTGATTTGATAATATTTCCAAATAAACATACATTTCTTGGTAGTTTTTTTTTTTTTTATTAAAGAAGAAAAATGCATGTTACTTCAATCACAACTTGTAGTAGGCTATAAATTCAGTCATATTTCAGGTGGCTTATAATTTGAGTGGTTAGCCCTTTAGATGTCCAACATAGCTAATTAGACATTCTCAGATTAATAAATATTTTGGTATCTTAGAATATCCAGCTGTAGCTTAAGAGTCATATTTACACCCTTTAAAAATTTGCAAAGATTCAGCATTTCTCCAATTCTTTTTCTCCTCGTGAAACTGTGTCGTTTGAATAGTGACATGATGATGTTTGTTCTGAATTACGGCTAAATTATTACTTCATCCTGTATGCTGAAAAGCAAAGTAGTGTGGCCTATCAGGCTATCTTGAGCCAGAGCCCGATAGGTTATCTCAGTTCAGTCAGTTCTCTGACCCCTGGGTCAACGCTATCAGCGTATCCAGCCAGTTGTACTTTCAAGACACTTTATGTTCGGTTCTGATAGTGATCTGGATGGTTTGCAATGCATTTGGTGTGGAACCCTTGTTTGAATGGCCGGGCTGAAGTTGAATCTACCGTTGTTGTGCCTCTGAGCAGCAGGTCACGGAGCCGTTTCTATGAACCTTCAGTTCTCTAATACGACCTACAACTCTGCTGTCACTTGCTGGTTCTGTGATCCTAACTGCACTCATCACAGGATACGACAGGCTTGAGTCGTTGACTCTTGAAAGTCTCATTACAAAAACGTTCAGTCAATATGTATACAAGTCCATGTTCATTGTTATTCTGCCTGGTGTCAGTGGAAAATAGATAGTAGCTCTAATGATGGCCATATCAACTCATTTTACCAGCAGATCTTTTATTTATAAGCTAATGAAAATCTAGTGGTGGTGGAAGAGTGAAAATCTAGGACACTTGAGTTAAAAAATATATGTATTTTTTGAAAGTGATGAATGTGACGGAGCATCAGTCCCTTACTTACCATGTCGCTAAGTACAACACTGTAGCTTTGTTTGTGTTGGTGAAATGTGCACATTTTTATATAAATAAAGCCTGTATTGACTAATTTGTATAATTTTTCATTTTGTTAGAGTACATAACTGGTCTCCAATACCATCATACTGGCCCTGATAGAATACATATCTATCAGGGTTATCAAATTCTGCTTTCAAAATTTGTGCATTTGGGCAAAAAAAAAAAAAGAAAAAAGTTTAATTAACAAGTTTTAATATACCTGTAAATGAAATAAAATTGGTTGAATAAAATTACTCTAATTTAAAGATTTCCTGATTTTTATTTTTTTTTTAATTGATACCAATCTTGATCATTTAAGTGCAGTAGATATCAAGTATCTACTGTAAGTAGCTATAATCTGCAAATGCTTGAGACTCCCATCTAACATTTATAACTGCCTATTGTAATAGTTCATATACCAAAATACACCTTAAATACCCACAGGGGAAACTGTCTTAGTACAGAAGCTAATGTCTATACTCTTCCTTATCTCTGCTCTTGGGATAAGCTTACTTGGCAGTTTTTATTCTCTAAACATGCCAACATTCAGGGTGAAAACCTGTAGAATCTCAGGGAAAACAAACTCCTTAAAAAAAACTAAATGTCCATGAACTATAATAAATTTTACATGCAGTGAACACATAAAGATTGAACAAATTGCTTTATTTTTATTTTTTTTATTTTTTTTTTTTAGAAAATAGTCTTGCAAATTGTACTGACACACCACATTGGAGCTGACCAAGTCACAAGCAGCAGCCACCAAAAGGTATCAAGAATTAAAAGTTAGCCAAGGACTTCAATACTGTATGTGATCATCACTAGTTGTTTATAATTATCATTTTACTCTTGGATATATAGATTCCAGTCCACCTGACATGGCTTTGGTTTGTCTCATGGTTTGGCCTGCGTCAGTGATGATTTGAGGAAAATGCCACTTCACATGCTTATGAACCAAGACAAGTTGAGTGGTCCAAGTAAATGGCCTAGAGCAGGGGTGCTCAAGTCCAGTCCTCGAGAGCTTCCATCCTGCAACTTTCAGATGCATCCCTGCTCTAATACACCTGAATCAAATGAATGGCTTGTTAGCAGGTCTGTTCAGAGCTGATCCTGATCTGTTGGTGTAAGGATGCATCTAAAAGCTGCAGGAAGGTTGCTCTCGAGGACTGGACTTGAGCACCCCTGGCCTAGAGGAACTACATCTGTAACTTCGTACCTTTGGAAAATCCGAGTAGAGATCAGCATGTTCCCACACGACGCAGTTTACAGATGTATGGACGCATTCATGGTGCAAACTTGATTTAAAAGTTATGGTGACTGAGTTAGATGATGACACCGTGGAGATAAAGAAGTCTGGAGCAATTTATGCAGCTGCAGAACCTTCCTCTGTTTGAGAACCAGAGCGGACACCACATCTCCTGGTTATTGGTATGAACTAAGTTCTGTTAAATAGAGCAGTGCTGCTTGAAAGAGATTCTCCATTAAAAAGTTAAACGCAGTTGTCATGTGCTTTATTGGGTCAAAAGTGCATAATTGTTTCAAAAGATCCATTTAATTGTTTAGCTTTGAAGCAGGCTGTGTTCTGGATGACGTGTGGAAAGGTACAGCTACAGTGTTTTTGATGATTCTAATGGAATATTCCCTCACATATCATGGTGCCCTGTAATATAATACTCCAATCCCACCCAAAGCAAGCATTAGGATGATTTAAACCTGAAAGTAGGTCAATGAGAGCATTATAAAAGGCAAAATGATAGCAGAGATACGTCCTCCTCCTCTCTTTCCATCACTTAGACATCCATCGCAGCTCAGCTATAACACTCCCAAACCATCCCGAGTTACCCACAGTAAAAAGAAAAGAGCAGCACTCTCTTTAACCCAATAAAGCCAGACATCTTGCTGACTCACAGCAATGGCCTCCTTAGGAGCCATGCCAGGGATATTATGGAAATGATTCATTAAAGGCCAAGGTTTTTTAGCTGGTTTTATCCAGCTTTCAGGGCAGCCTGACAGTGGGACATTTGATCTCCATTGCAAAGTGGCCCATTTCCCTCAGACATCACCACTGCAGTCAGTTTCAAGGGCCCAACTCTGCCTTTTAGCGTGCTGGCCACACGACAATCAGCTGTTCCCATTTGCAGGCCCGTGTTTACAGATGGAAAATGCATGTTGTTTCGGGAGGGAAATGAGCGCCATTTCAGACTTGCGATGCAAGCATAAGATTACCTCTGAGCCCTGGTAGAAATGGATCAGGTGTGGACTGATGGCAGCCACGGCTCATTAGGAGGGAATGTGTGTGTGCGTGTGTGTGTGTGTGCGTGTGCATGTGTGTGTGTGTGTGTTTAATTGATGCACTAATTCTCAGCCACTCAGGAAATGGCCCTTGGGTGGGTCTTCCAAATGGCATACAAATATTTACTATGGACGCAAACATCTTTGGAAGCCCATCTACTCGGACCTGTATAGGCATATAGAGTGCGGTGAAAGTTGTCTCCGGGTCTGTGATACAGCGCAGTGATATCATCTCTCCATCCTCCGCCGCTCAGCTGGCCGCTGAAACAGTTAGATGACTCATCAGCGTGGATGAATTCCTTCAAGCTCTCCCTTCTCTCAACCTCAAGAACTCCTTGTACTGATGAGTTCAGATGAGGTTAAAATCCGCCTCCGCACTTTTCATGCTAGGCCAGATTCAGCCAAGAACGTTCGCAGTCAGGCCCTCGTTTAGGCCAAAGTCTTAAACGATAGAAACTGGTCATCAAACACCATCAAAGGATTCTGTTTTTTTTTTTTTTTTCAGTACATAGCTCATGGTATCTCGACTTCTCAGCTCTGATGTATCACATTTCCGTTGTGACGCTGTACATCCATCTGTTTCAACGTGCGCACATGGGTGTGTGTGTGTGAAGCATCTTGTTTAGTCAGTGTGTCTAAAGGAAATGGGTCACAGCGCCCTAGTTCTCATTGTGTGGGCATGCATGTTTCAGCGTATTCCCTTTCAGGTGTTGTTTTGTCCCGATTGACTTATCTACAGAAACATTTACTTGCTCCGGCTCCCCTGCTGTTCGGTGGCATGTTGCTCTCTTGTTTACCTTTTCTCAAGGTTGAACAAGAGCTTCTAATTCCACCTTCCCGTCGCTCGCGTGCATACACACGCGCTCGCGGAGGTCTCGGAGCAGCCGCATTTGGTCCGGCAGCTTATGTTTTGCCTTATTTAATCATGTCAGGCCATATTGAATTTACAAATAGCGGTCACGCCGCATGTGTAAGGGAGCTACCCTGTTGAGTGTGTGCAGCAGTGCTAGGCTGCAGATTACATGATATAATAGTGTTTAGGCATTGCCTCCCCTTTTTAAATTCCTTTAACCTTGACTCCCCTTAAATGCAGGGAGAACACATCTGCCAGGCTGGTGTCAGACATTAGGAAGACACACCGCTCAGGCAGCATTGTCACTTTTTATTAACGCCCAGAGCTTTGCATGGACACCAGCTGTTGCATCAAGTGGAGGAGTCTTGGCGGGATGAATGACCTTGACTTTGTCTGCCGCTGCTTCGGCTCTAACCCCCGCTTAATTCTTTTGTTTGCTCTCATACATTTTAAATGGATTACCACTCTTGACATTGAAGGTCATTTAGCAACTAAGTTCTTGTGTGATTAAAGAGGAGTGTTGGCAGCAGGTGTGGCCATGCTTATATTGGCTAGCAAAGATGGCAAAACTTTTAAAGAGTCTCTGGTAAGTGTGACTCTAGTCCTAAAGATGATCAAACACAGTCCAGGATCTTAAAAAAAACTGACATCCTTCCACGTTAGTATTTAATCTGAATCTCACTATTCCGTGGAAAGATTCCTATTTTTATATCTCTTTTTGTTGGCTGCCCCTTTTAGAGTGACACCCTGGGTGGTGAGTCATATTGCTCACGTCAAAAAGTGTCATTGAATGTCATGGATGAGGTTCGCCATGACATTCTAACCGTATGTTAACTTTTAGAAAATGTGAACATCATCTAATTCCTGTTAAAACTGAACAGCAGCAGTTTGTTCCTCTTCTGAAGATGCAATTTAAAGCGTTTTTATTAAGATATCATTGTTTTAATAGTTCCTACGTTTATTTAATATTTTGATTATCTTCTCTGAACAAAAGGAAACGTATTGACTGGAGAAAGTAATAGCTAATTTTAGTAAGAGTTTTTAGTAAATCTGCTAATTGAGCAGAATGTTCTAACTTTATGCTGTCTATAGAATACGAAAGACCTAACAAGCTAATATTATCTAGTTTTGATTACTTAATTACATAGATTTTAGCCTTTTAAACAATTTTAATACAATTAATTGCATTTTTTTATTTACTTTTATTTTTTTCTTTTTACATAAAATAGTCTGGTGTCTGAACCTGTGTACTGTGTTCCTGGTGCCTGTATAAATCTGCCACACAAGCAGACAACAGCAATGGACGACAAAGCGGCTTCTCTTGGCCCGCTGCGGGTCATTTTTGCTACAAGAAGCGACCAGATGGAATGCTGGAAAAGACTACTATGTGCAAGTTATGCTAAAAGGAGTTGGCCTATCAGCACATTATTCAAGCCTAAAATAACATCTCGGTGCTAAACATGTTGCAGCAAGCAGAGACGACCCCAACACTGTCAGCGTTCACATTTCTAAGAAGTTTTTTTTTTTCTTTTATTAGAAGTTCCATGAATGGGGATGTTGAAAAACCTAAAAGCTGAACAACATTAATGATAGCACTTTGCACCAATCTGATGACTGAATAGCCTAACTATCAGATTAAAAAGCACAAATATCTTTGTTGAGCTGGCATGGCTATTTATCAATAACTTGTCAATATGTAGTCTTCAATTAAAATGTCATTGTGATCATTAATTAAAGACCTTGCAGTTAAAATTTTAATGGAGTCACACCACTAATAACTGCACACACATACACACCGGCCTTCTGGTGCTAACATGCACCTTATTCTTTGGCTGGAGTGCAGTGACCTTTCCTGTTGCTGATGCCTCTTAAGTAGCATAGGAGTGAAATGAAAAGAGAGGGAGAAGGAAACGGATGAAGAATCAACCAGCCAGGAGATGATGAAGCTGCACCCTCGCCATCACTACCCCCCCCCCCACTCCTTGTGTGTGCGTGGCAGACTGTAGGGGTAAAAATCACTTTAGAACGGTGCTTGCTCTGTCATTGGCTGACATTGTCAAGGATAATGGATAATCACCACAGAAAGTGTAGAGCTGCTCGCTTGTGCCGTGGTGTCCCGCTGTGGGGGGAGGAAGGGGTGGAGGTCAGGCTTTTTGGGTGCCACCACCATTGAGATGACATGTTAACAGATGTGTAAGGTCGTTCGCAATGTATACAGCAGAGGAGATAATGTAATAGTAATGCACACATCACAAATTCTCAGCGAGGAGAGGTGGAGCGCTGTGTGCTTTAGCGGTTCGGTACAGAGGACAGCTCCCCCTATATTAAGGTCAGGTGTTTAACAGACATTCGTCACTGTGGAGATTGTTGTTCCCATTTGTTTTTGTGCGTTTTATTCATAGACTAAAAATGTTGTCTCTTTGTTGCCATTTCTTTTTTCTTTTTTTTTGTATGAACAAGCAAAAATGCAGAAGAATACCTTATCAGAATAATTATATTTCTGCTTTGACATGCCTAGTTGCCAAATTGTCTTCATTGACAAGGGTAGAAATTGAGCTGGAAATTAATCAGAGAGGGGTTATGTTTTTTGAAATTAAGTTTCATTGAAATGTTATGAGTTGAAGTATCTGAGACTTCTGGTCAGACACAGGCCAAGACTGACGCAGACTTCTGCTGTCTGAAAACGACTCCCAATCTCAAGCGCTCATTGTGCGGTTATTCAAGCTGAAGATGATTATTATTAACACAGGAAGCTGAGGTAGGAGGCGGGACACTGCCAATTATCTTTCTACGTGAACCTGAGGACAGAATGTGTAAAACATTTCCAGTCACAATCTAAAGGAAAGGAAGGCAGTTAGAAAATCAATCCAATACATAATTTAGGGACCTTTTGTCACTTTTTAGTAGTTATTCATTACCAAACTAAACACAATCAATCAATCCAGTTTATGTGTATAACACACTTCAGCAACGAAACAGTTCAAAGTGTTTTACATCGTGAAGGAATAAAAACCTCATAAACCTATCATACAGTCACCAATTATGAAGCCAGAAACAGACATTACATTTTGTCAATTGCCAGCATTAAAATCATCAATGCACAACAGACCACAGTTACCCTCATGTAGTGAAAATTCACAAATATTTGAGACATCCCCTTTTAAAACGCTTATAAATGCCTGTTTTAATCGCTTATACTCCAAATATACATTAGTATTTACAGTGGATACCATTGTAGCACTACAGTTTTTCGTTCCCACTCTTGGAACAGCCAGTCACTGCCAAGAGAAATTAATTGAGCCCACTGTTTTCTACTTAAACATCAGAGTTACTCTTACTCGAAACACTTTACTAGGTCCATTCCGAGTATTTGCTTCGTTCAGGAAGATCAGAGGTTCACTGCCTCCATTCTATATGTCCCATTTAAGTAACTATCGACCTATTATTAAAGAGCCATCCAGTGCAAGCATGGTGACAAAATTAAAGCTGGTTTCACATAAATCTCAAGTTTTTGGCTCTAGTTGTTTTATGTTAGTAAAGGTCGGCTTTGGTTGGCCTCTCTTTCTGATTAATGTAAAGTTTGTGGTGAGCTGCTTATCACGCCTTAACAGAACCTCGCCTTGAAAATCCTGAGTTGTCTCTTTTAAAAGAATTGTGCTAATTTCCAAAGAAAAACTGAGTGACCAGCGGAAAACTTTATAAATGTAACTGGTAAATTAAAAAAAGGTGGGTTGTGACTCCAAGGTCCTCTGGCAGGAGCAGAGAGTGTGTGTCCGTGATTCCTTTCCATTTCCATTTGACCCTGTTGCTCACTAGGCGTTCCAGTCCTGGCATATTAGTCATCTTGCCAAGCCCTTGCCAAGGTAAACATGTTTACATGTTGACTGCACTGATCAAATCGGGCATTAGGGGTATTCCATCAGGACAGTGTTAAACCCACTGGCGGGAAAATAGTCTTAATCCAGTGCAGCTAAGATTAGCATGACGGCAGACGTCAGATGGCCAGGGTGACCAGGTTGGCTCTTTGTCATTTCCAAATTTGGGTCAGCGGTTCAAAGATGGTCTTTAAACTGTATCCGATGGTGACGGAGCGTTCTCGGTGGACTCGTTCTTTTCACTACTGTCCGAGCCTGAAGATACTCAGCATGTGAACTTTTAGTTTGAGAAAGCGTTAAAAAGGCCGATGTGATTGTTTCCCTCCTTCTAGTCAGATTTAAATCTAAGCTAATTAGTTTATTTCTAGTGTTTAATCCCAGTTCATTTTCAAGGTGGCATTAACTGTGCCACCTCGCTGCCCTTGCTGTCACCACCTAATCCTGTGGCACCCTGTGAACCTTGACCTCAGAGATGGGAAGGCTGATTTAGGTTTTTGACCTTTCCTCGGCTCCCTGTGAAATGTTCAGGCTTGTGGCTAAGTAGGTTTTCTGTTGCCTTTCTTTACAAACAAGGTCTGCTGTCCTGCTATGTGACCTGCAATTTCGGCTTGCTTAGCGGACACAAAAGGTGAGGACAGCGTCGGGACAGGACAAGGACAGCTGCTGAGCCGAAGTGGAAGCTCTGTATTAATTAACCTTTATGAGATGCAGCCTGGACTGTCGGAGGTGCCCTGTATCCACGGAAACCACGCTGACAGGGTTCAGAGCAGAGGTCTCCCAGGGCAGCACCGCTGACACTGTCATGGCAACTGGCACGACGTGCACTCCGGTGTTACTGACTCTGCCCTCCTGACAATGGTGTGCTGTGACAGGTCCGCCCAATTTCCGAGAGAACCTGTAACGTGTGTGCAAACACACACACACACACACACACACCTGACAGCAGAGTACAACTTGTTATATAGACATATCCTTGCTTTGTTTCTCTACGACTGTACCTCTGTTTTTTTTGTTTTTTTAACCAGTGAACGTCCCTCACGCTAGTCAAGTCCTTTCATGTTTTTTCCTCTTGTATCCTAATACATAAGCTTTCTAGGTCCATTTGTTGTTATGCATTATGCATGTTTTATATATCTTTGTGTTTGGTCATGTTAAAACATAACCCCTGTTTGAATGCTCGAGTTTTCTGTGTCATGTCATGATGTATTCATCTGGTCCTCACCAGATAAGATAAATATAGCCGAGACTAGATAGCAATGCATGTCAGATTTCCGCTATATCGTTATTCCTCTAAGAACAACATCTAAATGCTGAGCTGCCTGAAAGACTTGTCAAACTGCTTTTACCACTAAGAGCATGGAGTTATCTTCTGAATTTCTCAAGATTTCTGGCCACAAACCCTGTTAAACTTTATTAAAGTTTGTTGAAAATCATTTATTATTCTTTTAAGTCCACCAGTCTATGGAAGAGACTTGGGACCAGTGTAAAAAAAAAAAGTTTAATGTCGAAATTCTGCCTTTCTTATTTCAGTTGCTCTTCTGCACCAGTCCTGTCCAATTGCAATGCCTTATTTCTTTTTTTTTTTCCTTCTGTCAGAAAATGGGGGTTGGGGGGTTAGCAGTTTTGTTAGAGATTATATTTGCTGTCCTGATCTTGTTTCATATTCTGACAAGTATAAGCTGTCTTATGACCTCACATTTGACTCTAAGATACTTTATCATTACAAGGAACTCATAACTTAATGTTGCCAAAGATTTGCAGCTGTTAACCTAGTCTGGATCATTAGCCCTCCCCCACAATCTCTGACAACTAGTATGCAGTATTTGTGCTGATATGTTTTCTTCAAACATGGCTTTTTGTACCAGGAACAAGCAGACTTATTTATGTCTAAGGATTTTGACAAAAATGTTTTTCAGGACTCCTGTATTTTTTTAACACAACTTTTCCAGACTTAGCCGAGGTGCCATTACGTTCTGCATTCAAGAAACAAAGACTCATACCTGACTGTTCTGCTGCATAAGGTGCAATACACTGATTCCTCAGTGTATTGCGGACAGTCATCACTGCTTTGGTGTTATCTGTGAAAGGGAACTTTTTCTAGAAGTTCTGTTAGGTAGCTTGACAAATCTAAGCTCAGGTGCCGTGATCTTCTTACAGCAGACGTAAGACGCTAAAGGACCGCATTCATCTGAAAACTCAGAACCACAGGTAGACTTTGAAAACAGGCTAGAGCCAGGCTCTCTCTATCTCTGCTAAACACACTTAGTGCTGATGTCACAGAGGAATTTGAACTGGAGCTTAGGAAATGAACCGACACTGAACCCCTGCTCAGAAATGCATACTCTTATGTGTGCAAGTAAATTTATATTTCAGCATGAATATTCTGACGTCTGAAAAAAGGAGAAAAATATACTTTCTTTTTTTTTTAAAGTTTTTGGCTTAACTCAAGTTTTGTTTGGTTTTTTTTGTTATTATTATTTTGGCCTATGTGTTACAGAGAAGAGGATTTCTCCCAGTAAATGATCCATATGTGTTGAAACATGTTGCCAAATTAACAAAGGAAGGTCTCGTCTTAAACAATCATGAATTTTAGCCTATAGGTTTTTTTTCTTTCTTTCTATTTTATTATTTGAATTTATTGGGGGGAGGGGGTTTATTGTTTTTTTTATATAGTTTTGTTAGAGCATTGCACTGTTTAACCCCTAGATTGGCAGCTCTTTTTTTTTTTTACTTGTTTCTGTATGAAGTGTTCCTAATGGCAAAAAAAGATTAGGCTATGAATGCATGTTTTTTTATTAGAAAGATAAAATAAAGATTTCATCAATCTTAAACTCTTTTTTTTTTTTTTCCGAAAGAAATAAAGTAGAGTTATCTTGTTCTAGATTGTGAACCAGAGATTAGTCGTAATCCAAACTCATTTAGAAACAGCCCTTTGGCTTAACACTGGTAGAAAGCAGTGAAGCATATGCTAACCTTAGCAGCTAACAGTTAACAAGTTGTGCTGTTCTCACAGAAATTATAAATCTTTGGTATACTTTCTGACTCAACACACAGTGCCCCCATAGTCATCTCTCTCTAATATTAGTGGAACTGAGGGAGGAATCGAGGGCTGCTTGCTTATTTATTTCAATGTGAGTCTTAAATACCGATGCAGAAAAACAAGGTGGAAATTCTCCCCTTTATGTCCAGGCCTCCAGATGAAAATATATGTTCATCTTCAACTTGACGAGGAACGCTAAGGAATTTCATGTCACGCGGTCCCTAAATCTAAATCTTGTTACACTACTAAATAATGAAAGTCATTGTCGATGTCTTTTCTTTTGTGATTGTGTTAGACTGCTTATGTTCCAAAGCAGCAAGCTTCCTAAACCAACTATTTTTTAGATTTAAGCACATTCTCAATTTCTACAACCAGTGTGGGTAGAATAAATCTGTATTCCATTTGATTTTTGATTCCATGTGTGTGTTTTGGCAAGCCTGAATTAACCCAACATTATGTCCAGGTTAAATTCACCTCACATTTATGTCCTAGTACATAAAATCTTCCAAGTGAACCTTATTGTATGTCCTCATTCTAAAGCTTATTGGTGTGTTTAAGCCTGAGTGCTTAAATGCTTGCTGGTGTGTACGTGGGTGGGTGGGTGGTTGGCTTTTGCTCCACTGAGACCGTGGGTTGCGTTGTGTGAGATGTAACTCAAGTGCATAAGAAGGCAGGAGGTGGTAGAGAGAGATAATCCGCTGAAATGACAACCTGCATAAAGAATTATGCACAGCTCTCACAAGGCCCTTCACTTGTGAAAGACGCTGCCGGGAGAGGCTTGCTGCTCAAGACCTGAATGTTTTCAAGGTAGTGGGCTTGAATTTTCAATTCGGATCTAATCAAGCCTAATCTGTTGGGTGGCTGTGAGGGAAGAGTGCAGAGAGGAGAAGGAGCCGTGTGCAGTCAGTCTGAAATGTTGCTAAGTAACAGAGATGGCAGACAAGATGGGGAAATGAATGTGATATAGTGCACTGCAAATCCTTGCTTCTCACACGATTTCTTATTTTTCTCCTCTTTTCCCTCCTCCCGACCACCTCTCCCTCCCTCTTTTCCCCTCTCCTCGCTCCTATAGGTCACCCTGCAACACACTGTGAGATCTGCAAAGCATAAAGGCGCCACTGACAGAGCAACAACCAGGCTGAAGGACAGACACACTGGATATCAACAACAATGGATTATGCCAACATCTCTGTGATAAAGTCCCACTGACTTCGCCACTGCCACTCATGTGAGCGTGAAGGTGGGCCTTCTGGGATCCTGTAGCAGTTAAAGGCATACTACAATGCCTTGGAGGCTTGCCTGCACCAGATTCCCTCCAGCCATGGTGGCTGATTCACCACACTAAGCCAACCACGGAGAGGGATCACATACAGCCGGTGCACCTTCAATTAAGCCTTTATACAAACTCTTTGCAAATCACAACTTCTTTTTGGTTTCTAACAAGTGCGTGCAACTGCCAGCCAGATGACTTGGACAGCTATCATTTACCAATAGCATTGCTGAGCTATAAGAAGGGATCTGAGTATTGAACATGACTCATGGGGAGGAGCCTGGCCCTGAGACACACAAGGATTCAGCTGTTTTAACTTATCTGGAAGGTTTACTGATGCATCCAGTGGTGGCCGGGCCTGGGGCCACGGCAGGTGGGAGATCCGAGGCTTCCAACAGAAATCAGGAGCAGGACAATAAAGTGGGTGGGCCTTTACCACAACCAAACCATGACCCAATGGTACCCAAGGCTGGAACCAATGGGCCCAAGCTAGGTTCTTCACAACACCTAAAGAAGGCCCGGTTGCTGCGCTCTGGAGCATGGAATGATCCAGGGAACCAGAAAATGAGTTCACCTCCAGTAGAGCTGAATGGCCAAGTGGGAACTTTGCAAAATGGTACCCTGGAGGGATCTCCCCATGCTGGAGAGAGTACCCTGTTGGCGTCTTTGCTTCAGTCATTCAGCTCAAGGCTTCAGAGTGTAGCAATGTCTCAGCACTCTAATAAGCCCACTGCTGAGTGTTCTTCTCCGTCCAAGGCACCAGCTACAGATAAAGAGCCACTACCTGTTTACGGCACAGCCTCCAGTCGCCTTAAAGGCCTCATGAGGAAGAGCAAACTTCAGAACCACAACAACACCCCTTACAGCCGCCGGGGCCACAGTCAGGACAGGCCACCAGAGTCCCCCAGGTCAGCACACAGCGCCACACCTCCTGCAGCTCCCACAGCGAATGACTCTGTGTCCTGTGCAGAACGTTTGAAGGCCGTAGCCAACATGGTTAAAATCCGTTCTAGTCCTGCACCCTCACCCAAGCCCAGCGTAGCTTGCAGTCAACTCGCCCTCCTGCTGTCCAGTGAAGCTCATCTCCAGCAATACTCCAGAGAGCATGCCCTCAAAGCTCAGCTCTCAGGAAGATCTGCCAGTGAAAGACTGGCTGCCATGGCAAACCAGCAGCATGGTCAGGACAAAAGGCCACCAAGTGTGGGGGGGTCTTCAGACACATTAAGCTCCTTATCGACTCAAAACGGAATGACAACAGCCACAATAACAACGACACTCCCTCGAACGGCTGCTACCAATCCTCAGAGCCCCTCGCTGCAGAGAGGCCACAGCCAAAACTCTCCACCCACTCCCCCACACGCTCCAAGCCTGCCTACCAGGGAGAAGCGAGGCTTTGACACACGTCCAACCCGCCCACCCCAAACGTGCAGCAGCTTGCTCCTGCTGCTGCTGAACAACCACAACAACCAGAAGCAACTGACCAAGAATGGGCACCTGGAGGACATCAGTGGACTTCTGCCACCAAGTGGCTCCTCTTCAGTCACATCAGACAGTGAGTGCTCTGTCCATGAGAGGAGCAACACCAAGGACAGCAGTGATGCTGAGAGCTCCTACTCCAGTTGTTCTCCCATTGACCTCTCGATGAGAGGCCGCAGCAGTTTACAGGACACAGGGCCCAAAAGTACACCCCCTTCCTCCTCCTCCAGCTCCATGTTCTCTTCTACCACTGCGTTCTCCTCGCCCCCAGTAACAATATCTCCTCAAGCTCCTACCCAGCCTCCCACTACATCTTTTTCTCCTTCCTCTATGGCTGTTTCTTCTGTTTCATATCCAATTTCGTCATCTTCCTCCTCCTTTTCTACTTCTTCCTTGGACAAATTGACCGAATCCTTACTAAACAAATGGAAGCCAGAGCCATCTAGATCAACTGTGTCCAAGAACAAAGAGCCTGAAATGAACCCAGACCTAAAATCCCACCCCAAGGTCACACTCATGCAACTTCTTCTTGAGCGCAGAAATAATGAGATGGCTAATAAGAGCACAGGTAGACAAGATTCGCCCCTTGATATAACTATGGCCAGCATGTCACGAAATCAACAAAAGGGGTCAGTTACTTGGGAAGAGGGTCCAACAAAGAGCCCAATTGAAAGGCCTGCAGGCCCGTCCCAGTCCGTCTACTCACTTAGTCGTGACACAGGTGCTGCTCTGTCCCCATATTCATACCCCTCTCCCCATGTCCAGTCCAGCCCACTTGATTTGTGTAAGTCTAAGACCTTCCCTGCTGACAAAGCGTCAGAGCCTGCCTTCAGTGCCAGTAAACTGTTACAAAATCTGGCACAGTGTGGCACAACTTCCCCACCGCCACCTATCTCCTCTGGAAAAGGGGCGAGCCAGGAACTCAATGACAGCAGGCCCCATGCTCTGTTGGAAAGACTCAATACTCCTGTCAACAGGACCACCCCTACCCCGCTGTCTGATGGAGCTTCAGGCAGTAGCACACCTTTTAGTCGTAAGGAACCTTCCCCGCCTTCCTCACAAATTGAGAACCTTCTGGAGAGACGTACTGTGCTGCAGCTACTTCTAGGCACCGGTTCAACTGGTGCTACAGCCGGCCGCAAAGAAAGACCAGGTGGAAGTGGCCAAGGGAGTGCTGAAATGGAGGGCGGCTGCTTTGAGAGGAGCCCTACTGCCTCCATCCTCTGTGATAGCTCTAATGGGTCCCCTTTGGATGTAAAAATAAAATCGGAGCTTACAGAGGATGTAGGGTCATTCTTTACTAAGTCGGAGGACTTTAGCAGCAAAAAGAGACTGAGTTCCTACGGGAAGAATAGCCCGCTCTCCGATTCTCAACAAGACCTAAAGACAGAACCAAGGCCTGCAGAGGTCATAGCAAAATATGGCCTCCTCAGCCAGCTGCTTAAACAACAGACCACTACCTATTACTCCAGTGCTGCAACAATGCAGCCTGAGCCACAATCCAGACAAGTCAAAGAAGAGCATAGGGACTATCCAAACCCCAGTCCTAAAAGGAGACGGCTCTGCTCCGAACACACAGACAGATTGAACAGTATCAGCTCTCCAAGAGCAGTGGACAGTGGTAAAGCAAACATGTCTGCCTCGTCTACTGTTCAGGCAGACCCTGAGCAGCAGAGGAGTCTAAAAGAGGAGGAGCTTCCACCAAGAAGCCCTATGAGTGAAACCCTTACCAGAGAGAGTCGTGGCTTCAACGTGTTGAAACAGCTGCTGCTCTCCGACAACTGTCTGAAGGAACTGTCCCAGCAGCCGCGACAGGGACCCAGTCCCTCTATCCTGCAGACCACTGGCAAAGCCAATGGTAACATTCTCAGTCAGCCTACACAAAATCACAACTTCCTCCACCTGCCTAGCTGGCACACCCATGGTTCCCTCAACTCAGGGCTTCCAAATCATCTAAGACCACTGCCCACCCCTCCTGAAGGCAACAACCCCATCCGCCCAGCCCCATGGATCCGCCAACCGGTTCCATGGTCCGCCACGCAAAAACGAGAGCCCCCTACTTTAATCAAACAGGAGCCTGAGAGCCCCATTCGGTGGAGCAGTCAGGAAAACGATGGCATGGACGAGGGTTGTGAGTCAAACCCGGACTCCCCGCGGCTTTCGCGTTCCAACCCGATCCTGTACTACATGTTGCAGAAGGGCAACATCCAGCTGAGGAAAGAGGCGCCGGACCAGGCAGAAGGAGCCCGGCCCGTGATCAGAGTCAAAGAGGAGCCGGTCAGTGACATGCACACCTTTGAACGCGGCCTGAGCGCCACCCCTCAATCACCAACCCACAATGACAAGCACAGCCATGAGGGCCAGGGGTTGAGCCAGTCGTCCCAGTAAACAGTTGTATCAACTACAAAAACATACAAAGTGGAATCAAGTCCATTGACTCTTTCTTGTTTTCTTTTTTTGTGTACCTTGCCAAATTGGTTTGATGAAAAAAAGAGACTTTTTCACTTTTTTTTTGTTTTTGATTTGATTTAAAAAATGTATTGCTGTCTCAATTTTAAATAGCTTCAACGTGGAATGGTAAAAAAAAAAAAAAAGTGGTCCGTCTTAGCCTAACTGATCCAAAAATGTCTTTTTTTTTTTTTTTTAGCCCCTACTCATCAACCATTATTTTTGCACTACATTAATTAAAGTCCCCGTTTCTTAAATTTTGTGTTACACATTTAATTTATCACTAAAGTGTACACATATAAGGTTTTCCTGCGTTCTGGATGTTGCCTCGTATCAAACATTTAGAGAACATTTCAGGCAACATTTATAATTGATGATTTAAAAAAAACAAAAAAACAACAACATTACTGCTCAGCTCAGTGGATAGTTTTTTATTTTCTCCATCAGAATATCTGTTAATTTCACATGGGATTTCAGATAAAGCTATTCCCAGTTAGTTAGAGTGGTCTAATTAAAACAACGCACACGATAGATTCACACTGCAGTGCCCTCCGCTCCAGGTTGTGCCACTATGAATGCTTTTGTCTTGCTTTTCCTCAGAATTCAGGGCTGTGGGGAAAGAATTCATCAGTGGAGATTCACTCACTGTGTTCTGCTTTTTCTCTTCTTTCTTTTTTTTCTTCTTCTTCTTTTTATTCCGTGCTGAACCTTTAAGGGCGAGATTCGACAGTGCAAATTCAGGGTAATGTGTTTGCAGATTGTGCAGTTCTGAGCAGATGGGTCAACATGAGAGCGTGTGGCGCTTACAGTTGAGCAACGCTGTGTAAACGGGTTTCTGGAGCAACAGTAAAAAAAAAAAAGGCTGCGTTGTCTGAGTGACTTATCTTGCCATCCTAGTAAAAAAAAAAAAGAAAAAAGAGAGAGAGAGAGAGATCCACACACAAAGAAGTTTGAGTGTGATGCACATGGCGCTTTTCTTTTCATGCAATATAAAAGACTACCTGGAGTGTGCACTATCGAAACTGAGCCCTCGGTGTCCTTTTTTGTTTCGTTTTTTTAAGTATAATTTAACAGCATGTAATGGGGGGGAGGGGAATACTGTCAGTATTGCTATCTTTTATGAATTTGGTAGTTTGTGATTTTTCTTTGTCATAATTTCTTAAACGTCGTGCTCTGCATCACATGTTTTATTTCGGTGGCAATCTCTCTTACTCATAACACGTCAAAAAGAATTGCATGTTGATGAAGAGAAGACCACAGGTACTCTATTTGTTTTCAGAGCAGCTGGATGCGCCCGCCCTCTAATCACCGAGACTCCTTTTGTCTTAAAGGGTATCTGCTATCTAGCTTCTTTATTTTACAGTCGTACTGTAATCTTTCCGGTTGAGTTCACTCTGCTTTGTTCATTTAGTCTTGTGGTCTTTTTAACACATATACTTCTGACATACGTCTTCAATTATTACTACGTTTTCACGATGGTTAAATAAATTGTGTAAATAGTACTTTCAGTATGGAAGATGACTATTTTGTAATGTTTAAAAAAAAGAAAAAAAAAAAGAAAAAGATATTGCCCTAGTTTTTAATGCCCTGAAATGTAAATACTGATTATATGCGTACAAGTGTACATACGAAGGCAGAGGATACTATGCCCATCTTTTTATTTTATTTTATTTCTTTTTTTTTTTCTTTCTTTTTTTTTGGTTGGTTGGTTTGTTCTTTGCATGTGTCTCTATGTGGTAAATGATAATCTATCCTGCGCTGTGTTGTGTAATAATGTCTGACTCTCCTCACTGCTGCCTGTTGCATGCAGACGCATGGGAACTACCTGTGTATCCGTACTGGTGATGGGGGAAAATGTCAAGTCTTAAAATAGGTCTTCTTCTTTTTTTACTGTTTTTCTTTTTTTCTTTTTTCCTGAATCAAAGAGCAAAAAGGTCGGCTTTTATGAGCAGCCCCTTAACAACAGCAGACTGTTGAACAAGCTGAAGGGTGAGTGGGGGGCGGGGGGAGGTGTGAAAAATAAATGTGGATGGAATATTTTTGTGATTTTTATTTTTTCCTTCTTTCCTGTTACTGGTTAACAAAAGCTCTGTGAATGAGCATGGGGCTCTAGTGGGGGATTGACGTACAATCATAGATCTGCATTGTGCATCTAAGAAATACATTTGTAGCAGCAAATATATCTATATATATAAATATATATATAAAATGATGGGGGTTTTTTTTTTCTATTTCATGTGAAGATCTGAAATGATATTTCTTTTTTTTATGTTTTCATTTTTGGTGTTCATTTGCACTGATATCTTCAAAAATAAAGTACTAAAATGCATGACCTGTTATGAATGGGCTCCTGTTTTTCCACTTTTGCTCTCTTCCAAGTTCTTTTCTGAAACATTTGGTAAAGATTTAGCGCAAATATGAAATCGCCGCCATTTTTATTTTGTGGAGAAAATAATAAATTCAGAGAGAGTTGCTCAATGTGGACATGATTTGGTACTGGGATAACTAGAACGAGCACCAGAGAGCTTTGTGCTGGCATTCCAAGCAGAACTATGGTTTGTAACTGTTTGTTAAAACTGAAAATGAGCATCTCCATGAATTAAATCAGCTTTAGCAACATTTGAGTGAGTTTGTAAGGCGTCACATAATGCCTTTGCCTGATTATGGGCACCTTATGTAGTAGCACTAAAAATGGAGCCAATGACTTGCGTTGTTTTGGCTAACCCTGGGCTGGTCCGAGATTCTGACTGTATGCTAACCTTGAGTAAATATAACGCTCTCGCCGGTATTTTAGCGTTTCTTACAAATATTTGAAACAAATTTGCATATGATTGTTGTATTTTTAGAAACGAAAAGCTTTTCATTGCTAATGCAGTGAAAAGAAAATAATTGTGATGTCATAACATTGTAAAGTACACAGACTTTATACAGCATACAGATTTTTCTACTCTGTACTCTGCAAGGCAGTCTGTCAAGCCGTCTGCTCCTGTAGCCAGACCGCAGTCAGAATCGCCTCTGAGCTAAATTAGGGTAGCACCAATTGCAGTTTTCTTGAAACATGAAACCATAGGAATTGTACGATGGAAGATTCCCTCAACTCCCAAAGTTCACTCTAAAAGTCCTAACTACCCACAGATTCAGTCATCTACATAAACAACTGCTGGTATTGCATCCCCATCAAACGGTTCCTTCCTAGTTCTTTAAACAACTGGACCTTCTGCCTTAGTATCAACATACAGTACGGACCAAAAGTTTGGACACACCTTCTCATTCAATGAGTTTCCTTTATTTTCATGACTATTGACATTGTAGATTCACACTGAAGGCATCAAAACTATGAATTAACACATGTGGAAATGTGTACTAAACAAAAAAGTGTAAAACAACTGAAAATACGCCTTATATTCTAGTTTCTTCAAAGTAGCAACCTTTTGCTNCACACTCTGCATTCTCTTGATGAGCTTCAAGAGGTTCACCTGAAATGGTTTTCACTTCACAGGTGAGCCCTGTCAGGTTTTTCTACAACATAGTTGTCAGGTTTTTCTACAACATAGTTATTTTCATGACTATTTTCATAGTCATGAAAATAAAGAAAACCCATTGAATGACCAGGTGTGTCCAAACTTTTGGTCTGTACTGTACCTCAAAAGACTACATTATGATATATAATCAGAGCTGGACAGAAGTCCGTTTAGACTATGTTTTGTATTTGCAGCCATTTTTGATCCTTCCTTTTAACCATCAAGTCTGCACAGATGGAATTTGGCATAAGTTTGTTGTTTTGCCCTTTAAACTGTTATTACGCCATTAAATACACAGAGTTTTACTGAATAACTGCCAGATACTGAAAGTTGTTTTGAAGAAAGAGCCAGAAACATTAACTCACTGTACATTTTGAAGAGTTATAACTTAATTTCTTTTGGTTTTTTGGGTGGGGGTGGGGGGTTTCGCTGTAACTCATATAGAAACAAATTGGTGAAACCCTCCTGCTCCCCCTTATATTCAACCTTTTACTTTTGAATTCTACGGCATGAGCCCTCTGTTAATATCGCTTAAAAATCATGTTTAAAGTGAAGCCAATGTAGCAGAATCGAGTACAAAACAAGGAGACCTGGGGGTCTGCGTTACCAATAAGGGTCCCCACAAAGACGGGAGGACCCTGAGTAAGCATGAAGGGTTGCTTACTCACCCTTCATGTGAGTAAGCAGCTAAATGATGGAGTAAGATAACTGTCAAAAAGATGAGTGCGAAATCAGGCACACATTGTTTTGAGAGTTACTCCATAGAACCGCCATGTTGGTCCAGGCTGCGTCAATCCACCTGATCAGTTGCGACTCATCAATCGTCTCCAGTTCCGCTGAGAGTGGAGTCAAAGTTTTCACTTTGTGACAGTTCTGCCACTTCCACAAAGCATTTTTTACAGGTCTTGCAGTGTTTTGGAAATGATCACTGGGAACTCGCAGCCGAGCGATCTCACACGTTGACACCTGACAACTTCCTCAGTGATTCAGACGTTGTTCAGCTGAGAGGACAGAAATAACCGTCGCAGTTTATTTGTGAGGATGTAGAAAATGAACACCTGTTAAACTGGTGTTGAATTTCACGCATGTTACTGTTTAAGTTGGAGCCGTTGTGAAAAGTTGATTTTTCCACCTTGCTGAGGATTAGCCTGTAAAAGGAGCCTTACTGGAGTAGAATGTGTTGGAAGGATACGGTACATCTTTTTGACAGTTATCTTACTCCATAGTTGTTCAGCTGAGGAAAAACAGCTGCAAACATTTGTGACAGTGTAGATGCCTGGCATCCACTAATACTGTTTTCCATTTGAGGTTTTTTTTTAAGTTTGTAAAATCAGCTGATCGGGTGACGTCATTAACTGTCCACCACTCTGATTTTTTTCCACTTTGTCCATTATTATGACAGTTGTTGAAAATCTTAACTCATTGTGTTGTGACAGTTGCTGTAGCTACAGGCCTGGAGTCTAATACCAATAACAACAAATACTACCGCACTTTTAAAAAATATCCAAACTATCACATTTGCTTTCAACTGGAAGCTCATTTGCATATCGGACGTGTTTTTGGGAAGTTAAACCATAAATGGTGATTCCTCATCATTCTTTCAATTGTTGATTCTATTTTTATTTTTAAAAAAGCCAGAATATTCTGTTATTTTATTCTATTTTTTTATTTTTTTCGCCGTGGGTTGTATAGGTGCCTGTTTATGTGTGCGTGTGTGTGCGTGTGTGTGGTTTTACTCCTCCATCGAATTTCAATAAACCAAAGCAACCATTAGGGAAATTGAGCACCGCCATCAAAGACTCTGGCCTCATATTAAAAGTTATTATTATTTTTAAAAGGACATCAAAGCCAAACAGCACTTCCTGTAATCAAACACCGGCCTATTAAAGTGAAGTGAGAGGATGTCCTGTATTTGCCCCCCGTCACCCCCCCAAAAAAACCCGTCTCGTTCTCCTGAGCTGCTGTGTTTCAACAAAAGCAGGAAAGACACGGACCGGTGGGAGGAAAGGTCACCAGATGTGCTCTGAGTGTCCAAGGATGTGTCTGACCCTGATGGAGAGGATCTTTTATTACGACTCTGTAATGTCACTGTGCCAGCATTTACAGAACGCGTGTCATTCTGTGGAGAAGCAGCTTTAGCGTGAGGCTTTCTAAAGGTGAAGATGAGTTCATAGCCCAACTTCCCCTCTACACTGGCTTTGAACGCCAAGTCCAGCGAGCAAAACAGACGTCTTTTTGTCTTGCAGTGCACTTTTGAAACCGCAGCGCAGTTCCTCTGCACTGACTTCCCCCTTCTTCTTTTTTTTTTTATTTAATCCTCCCCATGACTGGCTGCGCTCTCTCTCTCTCTTTAAACTCTCAGTAACCTTTCCCCCTCCGTGAACTTCTCCATTCCAAGATTCTTATCACGGCTGAACCGCCGCTAACCTCTCGATTTCCTCCCGATTGCCGAAGCGGCGGCGAACATAAAGGAGGGGAGGCGTGGGGGTTTATGTGGAGGTCAAGGTGTAAAACTTGACAATCGGCCGTTTGTCTTTGATTGCCTGACCTCAGCGGGAGGCCGAGAGGATGTGAGGCGCCCCGGCCGTGTTTAGGCCAAGGATTTCGGAAGTCCCCACAACGAGACCCTCCGATGTCACAAGGGCCCCCAAAAAACTATTTCCTGACATTACAGTCGCTTTTTCTCTCGACAAACAACTTAATGGCAGCACTTAGCATGCGCAGCCGAGGGCTTATCTACATGGGAACGCGCGGGGCCCTTCCGTACGCCAGGCATGTCTGTCGATTAGTCGTTAGTGATGGACTCTCCCAGCAGGTGCTCCGTTTATTCACATGGAGACCATATGAAGCCCGCCTTGCGTTGTCATGGCAATCTGTGCTGGAAAACAAATCTGGCAGATGTTTGATCGCTGTCCTCTCTCCTCCAAAGGGTTTGAACTCTGAACGCGACCTCAGACATTATGCAAACACACACACACACATGCGCGCACGTGCACACTTAAAGTCCTGTGATTTAATTAGCATTTTATGGGCCTTGTGAGCCCATTTGAAGTAATAAAGGAAGAATACATGGATGCATTCCTTTCATCCCAACATACTTCATCTGGCAAGAATGCAATGCTTGAGGAGCTGAAGATGCTGCATGGGAGCTGAAGAGAGCAGACAACAGCAACAACGAGGAGGCTGGAGCGAGACACCTGGGGGAAGTCGTGCACCGTGAAAACAGGTCAGCACGGTTTATTTTCCCAACCTGGCGCCTGGTTCTTCCCGCCGGGGCCCCGGGCTTTTGAAGATGTACCTCTTTGTGAAGTCTTTTCCTCAACCCGATGGGTCGCGGCCTCTTGGCCCGCCTCCCCGGCCCCTGACCCGACTCGTTTGGTTTCCCGGGGACACAGGATCGACTGTTTGCCTGCAGCTGTACCAACCTGCTCACTCCCGCTCTTTCTTTCAGGCATCACAACCCCCCCCCACCCGCCCAATTCACATCTAATTAATTATCTGATTAACCAACTCAAAGTGCTGTATAATTGTAAACTGGCAGGGAAATATAAAGTTTTTAACGTATTTTGCATTAGAGATCCAAAAAGTGCGCTTCACATTTGCATTCAGCTCTTTACTTTGATACCCTTAAATGAAATCCACTTCCGCAAATCATCTTGTATGTAATTCAATCAGAGAGTAAATGCAGCTGTTTTATTTTTGACCTCAGAGGTTTTCGTCAGAGAACATTAGTGAGGGAAAAATCATCATGATGACCAAGGAACACAGCAGACGGGTCAGGATTTAAAGCAGAGTTAGGTTAGAAAATCATATCCCAGGCTTTGAACATCTTTGAACACCAAAAATCTACAAACCCACTAGGACACGGATATGCTCCTGAACTGCCATGCCTTGCAAGGAGAGCATTAATCAGAGAAGGAGCCAAGCGGTAACAAGGTAAGTAAAGGTCATGTTCTTTTCAAAACGTGGCCTTTACGGCATAATGGCAAGGAGAAGAAAGCCATGAGAAGTTCACTTTGGTGTTTGAAACTAGCCATGCAGAGGGACAGAGCGAGCATGTAGTGAACTGGCTAGATGAGATCATAACATGTTGTTGAACGTCGCCCTAATCGTGACAGCCCCCACGGCGGAACACGGAGGTGGCCGCGTCATGCTGTGTGCTGTTTTTCATCGGTGACGAGGGAAATAGCTAAGCGTTGCTCAGGAAGATGGATGGAGGTGGATCTTAGGAGGGAGAAAAAAACTGCTAGAGGCTGCAGAAGACTTGTGCATGGGAGATTTAGGGCCAGAAAATAAATAAATAAAAAATAATTACAGGGATAAAGTTGAAGTAATACGATGTATTACGAAAATAGCCATAATATTGTAACTTTATTTAGTAAAAAAAGAAGAAATATCCATGTATAATTTTGCTTTCACTTTAAAATACTACTTTGTGTTGGTCCTATATGCCGAATCCTATGAGATACACTGAAGTTTGTTGTTATAACATGACAAAATGTGGGGGTGAAAGCTCTAGGGACATGAATACTTCTGCAAGTCACTCTGTGAACATCGTGGCGACACTTCCTAGCTGATGTCCATGTGAAAGCATGCAAACAGGCCCAATGTAATATTCATGATGACTGAGAGTCCCTGAGGTCTGCCACGCAGGCTGTCAGCTCCTGGGATTTTGGCTGCCACTGAAAGGACGTGGAAGATATTTGCCATGTCAGATAAGCACGAGGGTAAATGTTTTACAAACTGGTTGGGGGAGGAAACCAGCAATGATAGTCTCCTGTCCGCCAGTGTCCATTATCTCCTCTAGGGTCCTTTTCCTTGCAGGTCTTGCTTACGTACCCAAAAACATTTCAGTTGGTAAAGACGGACGTCTTGCCGCTTCCTGTGGACAAGGATGATTTCAGAGATGGTTAACTTTGCTCTTGTCCTCACTTTGTCCTCAATTTTCTCATTTTTTAAAAAGTAAAAACAGCACAAAAATCGACTTTAATGCAAACCACCCGCACCCCTCCCCCAAAAAAACCCCAAAGTCAACGTCAGGGAAAATGCATTTACCACCGGTTTCCTGTAAACCGTGACACACTGGTTGAACTGCTGGGTCACGAACCTCTCATGTAAACATTTCTCGAAATCCCCGGTAGGCCGAGAAAGGGCAGTTCAGTGTCAACCAGTCTGGTCTAGACCAGATTGAGACGTGAACCTCGCGCTGCATTTCGAGTACAACACGCCGAACGTAGCCAAGCTAGAGGATCCGCTCACGGCTTCCACTTATGTAAACTTAAACGGGTCACATTCTGCTCTCCGTCAGGTGCACAGCAGAACTCCTTCTTCACTCTTGTTTTTGTTTTCTAGTGCTCGACAGACGCACTGCAGTTCCAAATTGTATTTATTTCTTCATCCTTTTGACCAGAAAAGGGTTTGTGTGTTTGTTGGACAAAGTTATGATATGTGATCCCCCCGTCCCCTAAAAACTACGTCTTTAACATCTCCAGTGGACACATTAAACACACAGTTTAGGATATTTGATGTGAAGTTCTGCTAAAAGGTTATACCCCTTAATAACCTTGTTTTTGTCTTCATTTAGCCCTAGCCGGGTCTTTATAAACTGAAGTAAACTATAAAACTCTATATAATTCTAAAACTAATTTTGCACACGGGATCAGGACATCAGATATAAAACATAATTTATGTCCTATATTTGTTCATCAGTATATGACATGTTGGTTGCTAAGCTGAAGCACTCTAAGCGTTTTTGATATATTGACATTATGCTTGTTCATCGTCTATATGACTATTGGTATCTGGCATTTACATATTACGCGAATAAAGGAATAAAGATATTCTCTATGTGACGCCCATGTTTGGGGAAATTGTTTGCTGAACTTGTCGTCCATGGATGAGAATGAGTCGGTGTTGATGTACTTGTAGAAACCTGTGAGGAAAAACAAAATGGTAAAGATTTTATAGAAAGGATACACAACGCTCACCTCTCGGGTCATTTGCTGCCTTCCTGTGTCTTCTGTCTCTTTTCTCCTCATTTCCTGTCTATTCACTGATCAATAAAGTCCACTAGGGCCTAAAAAGCTTTTAAAGAAAGTAAAAAAAAAGAGGAAAAAGAATACAAAAAAAGAAAAAAACCTACTAAAATCTTCCAAAAATAATGATTCTGTCAGGATGCCCTACATAGAGAAAGACAAGGTTTAACTGCTTCATTCCTTACACTGTCACAAAATCAATGCACACATTGCATTGTGAGGTTGAAAACACCGAGAAGGGAAAACCTGCAATCATGATTGTTTAGTGTTGGTTATTATTATTAATTTATTATTTTTTTGGTCAGAAACACTTCCTTAATTGCAAATCCTATGATGTCGCTTGCTGCGTTTTTGCATTTTCTGTATCGCATATTAACATCTTACCAAAGCATTACAAGCCGCATCTTTTTGGAATATTGGAGCCGTCTTTCCGCGCAACCCTGTCATTTCCTGCAGAACGCATTCTTATCTGACAGGTCTGGAGACCTGGACCTCATATTTGGTCTCGTTCTTCAGGCTGAAGGCAAAAAGCTTCCAGCGTCCTCGTCGCTTTTTGTACTTTTGTGCTTTAGGACAAATAAATATCCTGTGAGGAAAAACAAAAAAATTGGCAAGAAATGAAAATACTTGAGCCTTGGTGCAGAGAGAGAGGAAACAAAGAGAAAAACTTGAATATGACTGATGTATTGATAGTGACATTCCGCTGCAGCAGCAATTATTATAATCCACTGTGTTTTGAGTTCCTGTTAACCTCGTGTTAGTTTTCATTGAAATTATGTGGAAACGGCTGTTAGCGGTGGGGAAAAAAAGAAAAGCTGACCTCTTTGTGACGCTGCTGTTTAAATTTAGGAGATGATGTCATCGTGTTTTGTAAGTTGACAGTTTGACCAAAAACCCAGACATGAACTTGGAATGAGAACTCTGAAGATTTTAATGAAGTGGTCAGAAGAAAACGTACGGGGCTTCAACGAGCAAAACAGGAACTAAAGCAGAAGCAGAAAAACGGGAGGAAAAGGCAACGAACAAAACAAAACAAAAAAAAACAAGTGAGCCTGTATTCTGGGCGGAGAGTGGACACTGGATCCAGGTGAGCTTAATTAGAGGAACATGTAACAGCAGTGGAGGGGAACAAACACGGAGGGAAGGAGAATAATCAAACACAAACTGAGAGGAGATAGACTAACACTGATCTGACAGAAATAAATCCAAGCACACAAAGATCAGAACGCAAGAATAAACTAAGAAACCAAACACTAAGGAAGAAACGAATACGGCAACACATTTCCAGCAACAGTAAATACAGCGAGAGATGAAGTGAATATGGCAAAACCTTTTGACAATGATAAAGAACTCAGAAGTGATCGAAACCCAAACACCCAAAGACGATAAAACAGACGCGTGGCAGGATGTCGTCGTCTATTAAATACAAACAGTCAAACCGTTTCAGATTTAGAAGTTTGGTTCCATTTCCTCAACATTTGGTAGAGTTGTCTTTCAAAGTGTACGACTTGGGCTGGACGTTTTGGGCAGCCTTCCGTAAGATCCTCACAATAGGCTGATTTAATTTTTGCCTTTTTCTCATGACGCAACACGCCCAATTAGGTCAGGTTTGCAGGTTAGCTCCAACCGTTTTTGAATTGAACTGAACTGAATTTGTGATGGCCGCTCCAAAACACTGACTTAGTTGTCCTTTAGAAACTGTGTAACTAATTTGGTGGTCTGCTTGGGATCATTGCCCATTGTAAAGCTTTAACCAGGCCGCCATCTTGAGGCGTTGCTTCAGTATTTGCACATAATACAATTTTCCTAATGATGCTGTTGCTTATGTAACGTGCACCAGTCCCTCGCACAGCAAAACACAACCACAATATGATGGTGCAAAACCCGTACTACACAGTTATGACCGTCTTTATGGGCAAACACTTAAGTTACATAACTAACATATTTGGACTAGAAACTTGACTAAAAATACTTTGTAAGATTTTGAGTTTTTGCAGCGTTGTCTTTTTACGTTGCTTTTGGAGTATTTACTTCTTCCATGCCAAGTGAGCTTTCGGTCTATATCGATAAAGGAGTCGTGTTACTGTGGATTATAATAATAATAATAATAATAATGATTTTTGTTTACAGGCGTAGTGATCTGTGAATTTAAAGTAAGTGATTAAAAAAAATCTCTCAAATATTCTTGCACTTCACTAAGCAAAAGGAAAGGGTTGCTTAACCTCTCCTGTCAAAGAACAGAAAATGTTTAGTTTAAAGTTGAAGAAAAAAAAAAGTTTGCAGATGATCTTTTTTTTTTTGCCATTTGCTTAAAACGCAACGAAATTAAGGACTGCATATCGTCCTCGGCCTGATCCGGTCATTTGTCCTCCTGTTTTATTCTGCTGCAGGATTCCGAGGAGCTGGTACGTATCCAAAGCATGCATTAGCTGAAATGAAGAAATATTCAAACTACAACTAATGTCAGAGCAGAAAAACAAACCCCATTAATGCATCCGTGAGTGAAAGTAATTCTTTTGCTTTTGCAATAGAAACGGCAACCTAATATTTCACCGTCTCGATCAGTGTGAAAGGAAAGGCTTGAGATGCCGCAGCTTTGCCAGTGGCACGAGTCAATAAGCCGAGGCACTTTGTCATAGAGCTGTTGGATTATACAGTCAAATAAAATGAAATGCTTCTGGAAGGGGAAAGAAACAATTGGAGCTACATTTAGTGCTTTCTTCATTTGTTTATGTCTTTAAGGAAGAAATGGATGCTGGGCACCGCACTGGACTGGACTGGACTGGACTGGATTTGTCCTCTGGAAAGAATATACGAAAAACTGATGAACAAAAATTCTAATATATTCCTGAAAATCTTGAGATATACAGTATTTGTAGGAAAGGTGAGATAAAATACTAACTTCAACTAATATATATTTTTTAAAAATATCTTCATCAATATCTTCATCAATATTAAGGAATGTGGCAGGTAACTTTTTTTTATCTTCCCTGTCATGTCATGAGCTTTAAATATTCAGCATGCTAACTGGAGCTTGTAGATTCTGATTTGTCCCTGTAGGGATTTTCTTCTTGTTTTATATTTTTTGTCACTCTGAAATGTTTCAGATAAAGAAAAAGAGATTTCAGTAACAAAGTAAACTGAGTAAACAGAAATAATAATTAATTTTTTTAAAGGGAGTAAGCTCTCTAAACCTAGAACTGTTTGAGCCACCATGGGCAAAAATAACTACTATTAAATATTATTTACATTAAAATATGTTTTTTCCATATTTATTAAAACTCTGTTTATGTTGTGACAATATGTTATGAGACAGATAATCTGTGGAAAAATCAAACCCGCAGTGCTATTATTGTTGTCTCCAAAAATGCATCGCTCCCGGTCAAAGACAACCAATCAGAAACCGGAGGAGGGTCTGAGCGTTGCCAAGCAACCTCGTGTAAATGCTGCTGAATGTTGTTAACAAAACTGTTTGTCTGCCACCATCGGTGGACATGCTAACCTGTCTTAGCATTTCTGGTTGGCTAGGGTGTGGTTAACCAGCTTTAGCCTAGCAGAGAGCAATGGAGACATGAGAGTGATTGACAGCGTTAAGACCCTCCCCCTGGCTCTGATTGGGTGTTTCTAACGAAGTGGTGAATTTCTGTGGTTAGTACTCTCGGAGCACTGGGAGAAGACAGAGGAGTCAAATTTTTTCACAGATTATCTGTGTTACATTATACTGTCATGACATAATGATAATTTTAACAAAAATGTAAAAAAACAAGAAACCTTAAAAAAATAAATAAAAGCTACATACTGCACCTTTAAGTGTAAAACAACTGGCAGCGAATTAGTAAAATGTAACATTAAAAATGTATTCTGAAACACTGAAGTGTGATTATAAAAGCATAATCAGAAGACATCTATTAGGAGCAAACCCATTTCTTTTTAACACAACTATATTCATGCATGTTTTTCCCTCTTCTCATAACCTAACAAAATGGCCATTTACTGTCTCTATCATCAGAAGCCATTAACAATGAGATGCGGCAGCATTTATGTGGCATTATTGAGTCAGGCAGAAAGAGAGTGGGTTTTAAATGTCCCGGTGTGGGTGAAGCTGTCATCTTCACAGCCCTCAGGCTAACTTTCAGGATCCAGCTTGATCCTCAACAAACTAGTGTTCCCTCGTCGCATCTCTTCCCGTCTGCTCAGGCTGCTGTCTGTCTGTCTGTCTGTCTGTCTGCGCCGGCTGACCCACCGTGTTGCTTCCTGACAGACTTTCTCTTGCCAACACATCAACCTCTTGCTCTAAGGTTGCCCTTGTGTGTGTGCTGCGTCTCCTCGGGCTGTGAGGAGAATCTCGGGAACCTGTAGTGAGCAGTTAGAGCTCATTTAGTTTCTCGGCATAAAAATATTGAATAAAAATGAAAAGCAGCACGACTTTTGTGATTAGAAATATTCAGTTCATCTAAGTGCAGTCCAGCCCTGTTGCTCCACAGGAGAATATTGCCATCTGCTGACGAAAGAGCGCAATAGCAGGTACCGACTTCAATGAGACGATGTTTCCACTTTTCTTTTCAGAAGTGTTTTTTTTTAAGTCTATTTTTTTAGCCTAGCAGAGAGCAGGGGAGACATGAGAGTGATTGACAGCAATAAGACCCTCCCCCTGGCTCTGAATGGATGTTTCTAAAAAAGTGGTGTATTTCTAATAAAAGTGAACTAAATCCTGTTTTGTATTTCAGACCTCCACTGCTGTTGCCTGTTTTTGTTTTTTTCTGAATATCATTAATATTTATTTGCACTACTTCTCAGACCCAGTTCGCATCAGAAAAGGCTTCTGACTGTGTCACTGTTAGATATTGCAACAAGGATTTTTGAACATCTGAGGAGTGACCCAGTTCAGCGCTAGAAACTGGGTGTCTTTCATCTTGAAGAATGTTTTCTCTGTTTGAATAAGAAGGGCAGGGCTGGGAGAACTGTATGTTAGCTGGTGTTATTTTCACAAAGTTAGTTCAGTGAATGAAACCGAAGACTAAATTGCTGTTAATGTGAGCGTTTTGTGTGGAAAAACGTCTACCGTATGGGAAGTTGTTTACAATTTCAGAACATTGCGATGTTTCCAACATCCTGGGATGAGACTTTAATCAGTCAGTCGTCAATCGATTATGAAACAAAGCGCCTTGCAACAAAATATTTACGTCCATTGAACTTTTTAACATTTCGTCTCTTTAAAGCCACAGACTTGGATGCATTTCTTTGGATTGTAGGTCCTACGTTTTATTTTTCAATCCTGCATAAAGTAGAAAAACATTGTGCAGTGGAAGGAAAATGATTTATGGTTTTCAGATCTTTTTTTTTTTTTTTTTTTGCAAACCAAAATCTGAAAGGTGTGGCATGTGTTTCCCACTGAGCCCTACTGAGTGACTGCCGCCTTTCTTTTGGGGCGCGTCGCCGCCGGGTTTGCAAGTCCAAACAAGAATTTGTGCCCGTTCTTATTTGCAAAATAACTCCAGCCCAGTCAAATAGTCTGAACATGATTCTCAGTGGTGTTTAGGTATGAACTTTGACTGGGCCATTCTAACACATGATTATGTTTAGATCTAAATCATTCCATCTATGCTCTGGTTGTATATTTTGCGTCATTCTCCTGCTGGAAGGCTGTTTTCACTGTTTTCTATCAATGCTACCCCGAGTTTAGCTCCATCCATCCGTTTTTTTCCACCAACTCTGACCAGATTCCTTGCTCCTGTCAAATGAAAGGATCTCCAGATGAGGCTTGGGATTCATTCCACTTCAGTCTGTGCTCATCACGCCTCGCCTCGGTGCAATTCAAAGTGGTTAGCTTCAAGCTACACCTGACTAAATGTATCTCATATTAGTCCCATCTACGTTAAGTGCAAGACTTCTCCTTGTTCTCGGTACATATTTATTGGACCTCTCCTTCCCCGTCTGAGTTTTGGTCGTCGGTATTCCAAACATGTCACAATTTCCTAGCTGTCCAATTGAGCTCAATCCTTTTAACAGCTGTTTTTGACATTTCCCTAGACTCAAATTTGCCCAGATCAAAGCCGGACATTTTGGCTTTCGCCTCTTTCTTGGCTCGTCGGGTGATTCTGATTAAATGTAGGGACCCCCTCCTCACCCTTTCATTCCTTCTGGATTAGAGACATTATAGCGTGCTGCTTGCATCTGGAGAAAATCTGACTCACTAACAGGGGGAGTTATAGCCAGATTCAGAGACCTTTTATGATTATCTTTTAGAATCCAAGAATTACTTTTTTCCTGAGTAACACTCCCTTTTTGTTACCAAGTTCAGTGAGTGGGGAGAGGGAGACGGTGAGCTCTACTTCTATTTAAGCGTTTTTGAGTGTCCTACGAAGCACTGAACAAGCTGTATTCTGTATTTTCCAGACACACATGGCCATTTTATGGCACAAATGTTACCTTCAGTTGTTATAAATGCTGTATATGTCAAATATGACCTAAAAGAAATTTTACTTTCTAATTTAACACCTTGAAATTGGGCCTCTCTCTTTAAAAATATTGCTCTTTTTGAGATTCTACCTTCAGGAAGTCATCACAACATTGCTTCTCTATTAACCGTGTAATAAAACTTTTTTTTTTACTAGTGTTGCGCTGAGAAGTAGCTAGCATAATGTGTGCAATCCCACCAGCTGTTTGCTAATTGCTGCTGGGCAAGGTGCTCTATGAGGCTCCCAAACTCCTCCTAGGAGGAGCTGAACCTCAAAGGCGGTGCTATGTCCACCCAGGCGTTTTTAATAGCTGAATGGTTGCCAAGGGAGATTAAAGAATTTCTAAAATATGCACGAAAGAATCAAGGCTACGCTACAGGTATGCTTATGATGAGGGAATAACATAACCACCAGATTTCCTTGTCTTGTCTCCTCTGGTCTGGAGTTCACCACTAACATTCCTACAATTTTCTCTCTTTTACTGTCCTTTCCCAGTCCTATGATAGTGATTGACAACTAAAATCCACCATCTATTTACACAGTACCTACCCACCACCTCTTGGTCACCTCTGTTTCCTTCACCAATATGGCCATTGCAATCTGTTTCCACTACAACTCTCTCCCCTCTGATGATGCCATATTGCGCCTCATCCAGTTTGTGCGTTGAAATGATACCCAGCTTGTGGTGCAACATTCAACGACACACCTCCGACTTCCAGCTTCAATATAATGACTCCGTCCGAAACTCTTGTCAAGTTCAAAGCACAGAGTCTTCGCAAACTGCTCCTTCATGATTATGCCGACAGTGGCTCAGTTCCCACCAGCACTCTGTTGGCCAACGGCATCAGAGGCCATCGTCATCACCCGGGCCCTGACCGAGTCGGTACGCCAGTCATTTTGGTGATCTGCATATTTGTTTCAGCTCAAGTTTTACATCGCATGCCCTTCCTGACAACCCTCACCAGTTTATTATAGCTTGGCTCTGAGATGGCACGTTTCCCCCTCAGACGTGCTGTATGAATATTGTAAGACAGGAAAAGGAGAATTGCTAATTACGGCTAGAGCACATCTAAGAGGTCACATGAAAACTGTCACGCTAAAGAAAATGGAAATGGGATTTGGATAGGGTTGCCACCATCCCATAAAGTATGGAGTCATCCCGTATTGAACTGATACGGTATGCGATTTGTTACGCATTTCTACAAATGTCCCATAGACACGCTGCTCATACACAAACACAAAATATAACAATGACCAAAATAAAACGCAGGATAATATTAAGGCTGCATGATACCAGACAGAATGGATCAGGATAGGAACCGCAGACCAGTCAGAACCTGAAGAACCAGACATCAGCGTCTCTTCATCCCTCTGTCATGTTGAGTTCAAGTTGTTTAGCCCACATGCAGAACACACTTCAGGAGAACAGAAAATCAGATATATAGTTTATTTTAACAATGATGAAATGTAGGAATGTGTAGTTCTCAGCCAGAAGATGGAGGCCGGGGTCGTCTACGCTATGAAGACAATGGGAGAGTGATGGTGAGTTCGAGGTGAGTCGGATGAATGGAAGGATCTTACTTGAGTGATGATGTACGTAGTTCCGCCAGGGGGAAGGTACTGTTGTCTCTGGGGTTGTGGTCTCGGTCCTCACGCCCCCCTGCCCTGCATGTTTTAGGTGTTTCCCTTCCGCCACACACCTGGTTTGAATCTCTGGGGGATTAACAGGCTCCTGCAGCAGTTGGTGGCTGCAGAAGACATCATGCAATCATTTGAATCAGCTGTTCTAGTATAGAGGCACATCTAAAACATGCAGAGCAGGGGGGCCTGAGGACTGGAATTGAGAAGCACTGGTTTAAGCCAAGGCGTCACAAGGAAACACCATAACTGGCAAACACTCAGGCGCTGAAGTGCCGGCAGCCTGCTCCTCATATACTCCTAGCTGATGATGTGACTGATTACAGGTGCGCTGGATCCAGAACCCTCTTGGCACCCTCTAGTGGATGATGAGGGAAACAGCAGACAAACAGATCCCCACCCCCCCAAAAAAACCCAAAATATAAAAAACCCCAGTTCCCAACACCCTCAACAATCTCCTGAAGCTGATATGGTACAGAACATTTTGCTATGATTAAGTTTCTTATTGTGCTTTTAGTAGACTATATTGGTTTGGTTATTTGCTTATTTAATGTATAATAATATCAGCCAAAATAATATAAGTGGTAATTTAAATAACAAATCATACTACTAGATTAACAGTAAATAATATTTCCTGCTTTAAAAGGTTTGTTTGGGCTTTCTGTATGTTTTGTGTTGAAATGCTGATATATTTTATGAATTCAGTGTTCAGTGGTCATTTAATGCATTATTAATGCACCACATCCAGCCCTGCAGCCCAGGGGCGGTTCTAGATGGGGGCCAATGAGGTACCGAAGAAACTTTACTAAATAAATGTCTTATGTTAATACTCAGTGGTGGATTTATTTAACCTTCACAATTTTACTTTAACAATAAATAAAAAATTATAGTGCTGCACTTTTAGCTGCAGTATGGAGATAGAATCACACTTTCTATCTGCCAGGGAGCCACATGTATCTTTGGAGACACATGTGGCTCTTTGGCTCACTTGATATATCAAATGATGGAATATTTGTCTGTTTTTCTTTTTTTTGTTTTCATTCTTTTTTAAGTGTTGTCATGAAAAAACAGTGACTACCCTGGCCCTTGTGGCAAATTTGATCTAGAACCAGCCTCCAAGCCTCCTTATTTCTCCAAATATTTTAGCAATATTCTTTACAGTACCCGATTGTTCATATAACTTTTATACTTTTGGCTGTCTTAGGATACATTGAATATTAAATCAGGTGTTATGATCAGTTACTCAGTACTTGAGTAGTTCACCAAATACTTTTCACACTTGTTTAATTAAAGGTGTTTAAGGTACACACTGATTGGAGCACAATTTTGGGGTACTCTAAACAGAAACTCTGCATGAACAATTGCTCTGTGGATCACTCTTTAAAAACAAACACTACCATAAAACAATGTCTATCACTGCAGAGGGCAGCGGACATCCCACCCCATGAGAGTAGGGGGAGACGCCGTGGTGGGCGTTCCTTAATTTGATTTCTGAATGGTGGCAACCCTAGATTTGGGTGATATTACCTCTGTTATGCTGAAGCGCCTCTCTTAATTCAAGATAAGGAATTAATAGAATAAACATTTAAATGTTGACAACAAAACCAAGAATAAAGGTGGAGATAATCAGTTACAACACTTTTCATTTCACCATTGTTTTTTTTTTTTTTTACTGGAAAAATGTCCCTCCAGCTAAGTTATTAGAAATGTTGTTGACATCTCAGACCAACAGAGACTTTATCCTTACTTTGTCCTCTGTATTTTCAGGATTATAAGAAATAAGAGGTGCAAGGTTCAGTTTCAGCTATGTTAGACAACTTGGAATAATTTGACAAAATGAAATGCTCAGAAACCTTTAAATCAGGTCTGCAGACTTTACTGCCAGTGTTTTTTTATTTTAATAAATAAAAAAAATATTGAAAAGATGGTGGGCGGAATGTTTTCTGTAAAAAAATAAATAAATAAAATACTTGTGTTAAATGTATATTTATACAACAACATTGAAACAACAGATCATCTCTTTTTGTATTGTGTGCAAACTGGTACATTTTGGAGAAATTTTCAGGACTGGATCTCAACAACACTTTCCCTGCATCATCCCTTAAAAAGAGAGGATATAATATTTGGAACCACCCACAGAGACAGAAGAACCAACCTCATTCTTAACAACCTGCTGATCTTCGCGAAATTCGTCATCCACTCCTGTAAATGGGGAAATAGAAAACCTGACTTTTCAGCCTTTAAAAACCTTCTAATGGACAACCACTGCAGAACCTTAAAACTGATTATAAACAAGCAGGGAATAAAGCTCTTGGGCACCTACAATGATCTGAATTTATTTGAGAACTAATGCCCCTTTGTCTTTTTTTTTCTGTTTGTTTTTGTTGTTCTGCTATCCCTCTGTTTGATGGCTGACAAATTTTATTTATTTTTATCTTACTTATTGTTGTCTTATAATTATATGTGTGCCTTAAGCCTGTAAGACTTGATTTCTTCATGCATGTACATGCCATGTGATCTTGTACAATTGTTCAAAGTGTTTAATAATAATAATAAAGTATATTTATCTAGCTAATAATATAAAAATTATAATATGTATCAGATCCTGCCTGCCCAGGCTAATGATAATGACGTATTTGCGGTTTAGGCAGACATGAAGAATCGATCCCTGCTCTCTCGCGAGCGTAGAGCGATGTTGTCATGCCTGCTGACGAGCTGCGCTAGTCACTCTGCCATGGCGGCCGTAATGTCGCTGGTTAAGGAGGGGACATCGTAGCGTCTTGTTTGAATTCGCTTTTTAGGTTGACGGGTACCGCGCGTGTTTCGTTGCTCTTGGTTTGAATTTAACAGCATTTATCTCCGAAGCGGCCATGACCGTGGAGCAGAATGTCCTCCAGCAGCATTCTCAGAAGGTAAGCCTATTGGGGAAGATAACTTAACGGTTAGCTAACTTTAGCCTAACTGCATCGCTGCATAGTTTTATGACTCAACAACAAACAGGAGTCCGCAGGTCAGCGTCTTGGTTGGTTAGACTGGCATTTAATTGCGGATTAATGAGTTTTTTTTGGCAACCTATTGTAAAGAAAACAGTTTAGAACTGCTCAGTAATTCCTCTTTAGTAAGGCCCAATGCTACGCAGCTGACCAATATTATGCTAGCTGTTTGTTAGCTATAGCTAACGGGACCGTGTTAGAACAAATTTGAGCCAAGTCCGTCTTTGTGAAAGCTGGCGGCTGTTCAAAGTGTCTTTTATAAAACAATAAATGAATTTATGTCGAAATAGAGTAAACTCCTATACCGTTTGTTTTTCTAAAAAGCAAGCCCAGTGGCAGCTTTATTGCTGGCATTTTTCCTCGTCTTCTTGTTAATTACGTGTTTAAATTCAACCAACGGGCGTTGTGCTGGAGAATCTTTGGGTGGGCTTCCTTAATCTGTGGTATTTATATGTGCAGTGCTGCATAAATAGCAACGCTGCGTCTACGAGTGCGAATGTTTCCTTGGTTACTCATCACATAGCTGATGTCTTTGTTTACAAAGCGTGGCCAGCGGCGAAGGCGGCATACAGCCGAGCCCTGACGCGATTGAGTAGTCAGATAGCGAGCCAAGCGTGTGATGGTTCATTGCCGGTAAGGCAGATTATTATGTTACATCCCATCATGCTCTCATTTTACCAAGGTGCTTTTAGAGTCCGCTGCGTTGCTTTAGATCCGACTTTTCACGGGATTTAGTGGCCACCGTGCGCAGCTCCGGTTGCTGAAACGCCGGTTTTACGTTTTGTCGCTCCAGTTATGTGCAGTGATGTTGCATAATCACGGTTAAATGTCCTGCTTCTTGACACACTTCTTGTGAATCTGTCGCGTCTTGGGGGTAAAATAACCTCGGAAGCTTCCACCAAAGACTCAAACCTAAAAGTAGCAGCGTAACACAAACCGCCCTGACCTTCACAGGGCCTGCAGCTTCAACTTGAGTAACAATAATGTCATTTAAAACGCACCATGTTTTTTTTGTTTTTTTTTAGTGGTTGGTGTTTGTAAACAGTGCAGACCACTCCTCCTAACCCTGATTTGAAATATTAGCAACAATTATTATTATTATTCAACGCATTTAAAAAAAATAATAAAATAAATCTGCTCAGTGTTTGTATACTCCGTCCAGAGAGTTTTTGGAAGTGTCGGGTGTGGTGCTATTTTTCATGTGATGACCTGTCATAGGAATTCCTGTCAGGTTGTTTTGTTTTCTTGTGGTACAGAACCAGACAGAGACTGGGTCCACCCTGGTCTGTAACCCTCTGCTGAGCCCCAGAGTTGCTCTGGTGCCAAAGGTGTTTCACTGAGATTCATGTGTGTGTATGCGTGTGTGTGTGCATGTCTGAGTCACTGCTGCTGTAGATGGCATGGCCTAAAACTGTCTCAGGCTGAGCCCACGCCATACCTCATTGATCAGGAAGACACCATCCATGCCATCCAGACCTGCACCCATCAGTCTTTCTGACACTGACTGAGTTACATTGTCATGTCAGCCTCCGGCAACGGGGTGAATGCTCTTCCATTATAAACAGATACTGAGAATGTATGGAGAGTCAGGCCCGTTCCTGTTAGATTTCTTTAAGTAAACTAGTTTGAAACTCAAATCTTCTCCTCACACTTCATTTGACTTAGTTATTTCAAGAACAAATGGCGACAAGAGTCACATTTGCTGTGTGTCCTTCCAGTTGTACCGGCTGTGTAAACAAGCAGATTTTCCCAACCCAACAAATGGAGACTTGGATCTGCGATCCACAGCTGTGACTCACAAATGTTTTCTTCTGGGGTTGTGGTACTAGTTAATTTATTCTTTATTTATTGAAAAAAAAAAAATCCAGATCATTTTTATTTTAAAAAAAAAATATATAAATAAAGGCGCCAGTCATTCAGCTGGACATCAGTATTGGCTAATTCTTTTCTTAATCAGATTAGCAGGTCAAATTATGGTTTTTTTTCTGTTTGTTTCACACATCAGAACTAGGGCTGGGATTTTAACATGTTCATTTTGATTAATTACATAGATGTTAAGATGTTTAAAATTTTAATGCAAGTAATCATTAAAAATTATTATTTTTTTTTTTTACATACAAAAGTCCTGAGTCGGAAACTTTGCATTCGTGTATTTCTGGTACACCTGTAAATCTGAAACGCAAGCGACCTCCACAAAACACATTCCTCTTGAACAGCTTGCTAATGTGATGGGATGCTGTAAAAGACAACTGTGCTAAAAAGGAGTTAGCCTATCAGCAAAGCTATTCAGGCCCTAAATAACATCTCAATACTGAACATGTTGCAGCAACACTTTGCACCAATCTGATGGTTGAATAAGCGAGATAGCATAATTGTTGCTGAGCTCGTGCATCTATTTATTCAACAAATTTTCACCGAAAATTGTTCTTTTTTATTGAAAAGGTTTTATTTTCTCGATGTAGTTTTGTTTAAAAATGCGATTATTAAGTTAAACACCTTTTGTTTTGTTATAAATCAGCACAACAACAACGGCACATTTTCACTTGCTAGTCATTTGCTGGGCCGTTGTTGTTGGCTTGTCTACTCCAAAACTTATGAACTTACACTTTTTATGCTAATGCTATATTTAGCCAGTTAGTCTCACAGCAGCAGATGTTCAAACTGGACACTACTGACATCCATCAAAATGTTTAACGATGTCATGATTGCTGTAATTTCCAATGTTATTGTTGCCACTGGATTTTCTAATATTTGTGGCTCTAGTCCAGGTTGCATGTTGCCTTCATGACACAGAAATGATTAAATATTAATTTTACTAGTCAGATCTTCATTAAACAAACTCTACATATCTTCTGACAAGGCAAGTTTATGACTCTAGCATAATTCCCAAATGGTACATAAGAATAAAGAAAGGAGATTTGTAAAAAGAAAACATCTAAAAACAAGAAATGCCTGAAAAGAACAATAAAAACATAATAGAATCTCATGCAGACACATTGAAAGAAAAGTTGGAGTGCTGTAATTGATCTCCCTTTTTAACTCAGATCGGGATCATTACTCTATTTACCATTTTACCAATTGTACCAACACTCGACAATCCTCTGTCAGCCTTCCTTTTTTTTGTGCCTCTTGCTCTTTTTTTCCCAGCTGAGATTTTCTAATACCTTCTTGTGAATTTATTCTACTGAGGTAACACTGTGATGCATACCTGCATCGCAGGAGCAGCAGCCATGGAAAGTTTTCCACTTTCCACCTGTTGAATTAAAGTTTCATTAACTTAGTGCGAGTGCTGCTGTGTGACATCACATTATTTCAACAGGCTCTATGTTTGTTTTTTCCCCTTTATTTTAATTACCTTTTTTGTTGTAACTGTTGCAGATTCATAGGAGCACCTTTAAAAAGCTTCTGTACTACAGTGCTATTGATGTCAGTCTCACCCTAAACGCCATTATTTCCAGTAGTTTGTGGCCTGAGTAAATAATTCAGTCTGCAAATTTGTTTTTATTTTTGTGTTGTTGCAGTGAAGTCAACAAAGGTCTGCTTATTCATTATATTTAGTGGAATTAGTCCAAGCATGGGCTATTTAGCTTACAGTCTACACCTTGTTGGAAATCTAAACAGTACGACGACTCTCTTATTGATGACAGTTATGAATAAGATTTTTAATATAGTTCAATTCCCAGATTCATTTGGACGAGTTCATGCTCCCTTTATTGTGAACCTTATGGTTTGAATGGGATTCACAGCAGCCTCTGGGTGTAACATCTGCAGAATAACATGAGAGCTTTAGGGACTTGAATGTCATGGCAGGCAAGTTAAACAACAAAAATATGACATTTTAGACCGTCTATAACTGAACATTCTAATGAAACATAGTAATGAGACAAAATGTCTGAGAGTTCCACCTGCCTTTATTCCTTTAAAGGTTTTCTGACTAAAAATAAAATTCTCTATGATTTTCTTAATTTTAGAAAGTTAAGAAATTTTGGGAAATTTAAAATTAATAAACCAAATCAGCCACTGGCCAGTGTTTCCATCAACAATCTGAAGTATCGCATTAGATAAAGTTGACAGAAACTGAAAAATTCAAAGTAACATCCCCGGTGTGCCAAAAAAGTTTTCTACACTCACTTGACGTGGCTTTTGGCTTTTCCAAGAAAAGAGTTAATGTGCTAATGGAGAGATAAAAACACATTTGTGTTTCACAAATGTTCTGATATAGCAAACTTTCCTATCAACTGATGGGTCTGTGCCTTAATAGAGGAACAAAATGCAGAGAAATTTCTAAGTCCAAACCTCCAACTTGTCTGCTCCCATTACTCAGTTGCAGAGTTTTGCGATGAAGGCTTGTCTGTCACAGCGTCTAATCAGAAACGACACAACATCGACTTTTGGTAACGGCAAGGAATTACAGTCAGGTACCGTTGAACACAAGATGTAAGGACGGAATGATGACTTTTGTTCATCCTGAAATCACAGACTAGAAGTGCTCATCGCTGCCAGCTTGCATTTTGCTGTTATTTTGTTACAGTTTGCTGACTTCCTTTGGTCTCTGTCTTTGTTTTCCATTTGTAAAGAGAATAATCGAACCAATAACTCAACTGAGCTTCACCATGAGCTGCATTTTCATCATGTTTCTGTCTCTCGCTCAACAGCACCAGCAGACGCTACTAAACCAGCTGAGAGAGGTCACAGGCACCACAGACATTCAGCTGCTTCAGCAGGCCCTGCAGGTATGGCTCAAAGCAAAGGCCACCTCTCTCGAGAAATCTGTTTCTTTCCTCCCCCCGTTTGTATAAAACTGGGGTTACTATTTCCCCCTATTTATAGTTTACTGCTAAAACGACACACATCCCTCTTAAGTCAAAATCTCATGCAGTTTGTATTTGATTCAACATAGAAAGTGTAAAATATGTCTTTAACTTCTCCTGCTCTGTTAACGTTCTGTTTTTTTTTGTTTGTTTTCCTTCAGGTGAGCAATGGAGACGTGGCTGAGGCCGTGGCGTATTTAACAGAGAAGAACTCAAAGGTTCCTCAGCAAGATGAGACTACCTACTACCAGACTTCCCAGGTGGCCAGCGACAGATATATCAGCGTTGGCAGCCAGGCAGACACAAGTAAGCACATTACCTCAGAGTGGGATGATACAAAAATGATTCTAATAGCAATATGTGCAAACGTTTTGCGGAACATGAAATTTCTGCTGATGCCTTTTGTTGTTGCTGCTCCAGATGTAATAGACCTGACGGGGGACGATAAAGATGACCTGCAGAGGGCGATCGCCCTCAGTCTGGAGGAGTCCAGCAGGGCGTTTAGGGAGACGGGCATCACTGATGAGGAGCAGGCCATCAGCAGGTGAGCTCAGGACAAAGATAGTGGAGATGCATCGATCCGATACTGATATCTGTATCAGTCCAGATATCGGGGAGGAAAAAAATCTAGATTTTTCTATTAAGTCTAACTCTATGCTTTGTGCTCTGAGCGATGTCATGCTTTATTTGTTTTACATCATATTTAAAATTCCTAATTGCACTCTCTGAACTATTTGCTTTGGTTTATTTTTTACACGTTTGACCAAAGCAGTCAACCTATTGTTTTTCAGTTTGTTTCTTATTTATTTGGGCTGTTTATGCTACTAACAGAACTGACTGAAAAAAAGAAAGTTGTGTTGATTTTACATGCTTACAAGCTTGTGAAACTATTGGCGTATTTAAGTGTGTTGTACTGGTGCAGAGTCATAAAATAAATTTATAAATCAGGACATTTAAAAAAAGTTTGTGTTTATTTGTGTCGGATCGGAATAGGCTGATACTAAACCTCAGATATCTGTATAGGCATCGGAAGTGAAAAAAGTGGATCGGTGCATCTCTGAAAGATAATTATTAACAGTCATAGTTAGTTTTCTGTAGTAAACAGATTTGATTACAGTGCTTATTTTAAGTGTTGGGACGCTGACCTCTGGTCAGTTCGGCCGCCGTTTTGGTGGAAGTCAGAAAATTAGAACAAGTTAACTGACACTGTTTATATCTGCAGGGTTTAAAAGAATATTAATGGATTTTAACTGTCTACCCTTTAACAGAAAACTGTTTAGTTTAGTTTTTTCCACCCTCCAAACATGTGTATTACTATGAGGTTTACATTAGTTAATGCTGCCAGCTGTATCAGTTCACCTCATAGGACTTTTGTTGCTTTAACCACCAGTTTGTGAATGTGATCAATAACTGCGTTTCCAATGACCTTATATTTGCACAATTTGGAATTATGAAAAAAAGTTGCTCAACGGGAACATGGCAATTTAAAAAAGTTGAAATTTTTGGATACGCTTTTTGATTTGGTTGATTGAACATAGACATGGGGCTGAAACCTTCTAGCCTGCAATTACTAAATAGAGCAGCAATCACAAGATATACCAAGCTCGCTTCATTCATTGTTTACATCCAATTTCGCCGCTTCCCACTTCCGACACATCCAGTGTTAATTTCTTATTATATGTGACATTTGTTCAGACTAAAGTCGCTTTTAAAAACATCCAAACGTCCTGACATATGTGGCCTTGATACAATTGTAAAAGAAAAATCAGATTTTTAGTGTGAAAGTCAGACAAAGGTTAAATTTGGGCTAAAATGTCAACACTGACGTTTGCAGGTCTTGTGATTGTTGTTTAAAAATGATCCTAAATTGATTAATCGGATGGATTGATGTAATCTGCATTATTGTTGATGGGTGGAGACAACTACAACAAATTAAACAACTGTCTGAAGAGTAGACTGTTGATGTTGTATCCCATTGGAAGGAACAATTTCAGTTTTGAGTTGTTCTTAATTTTAAGAAATTCGCTAAAACGAGGATCCGTCTGACTAGATGTTAGTCTTAACTTCAACCTCACAGTAATACACCATCTTTTTGCGTCAGGTACGGGAGCTGTTGATAACATCATAGAACTTCACTCCAAAAATTCAGACTTTCCCTTTGATTTTAGCAGATAAACTGTACAAACAGTTATGAGAAGCTCTTTTGTGTCAAAGTCAAAAACGTTTTTTAATGTTCCCTGGTTTCTGTTCTTGTAGGGTTTTGGAGGCCAGCATAGCAGAGAACAAGGCGAGTCTAAAGCGAACCCACACAGAAGTATGGAGCGACTCGCCCAACCCACATGACAGAAAGAGGATAGACAGCTGCCCAGTGGGTCTGAAGAACGTCGGCAATACCTGCTGGTTCAGTGCTGTCATACAGGTAAACGCGTAAAATATTGGTCCAAACTAGAGTTGCACAAAAATGAATGGTATCATCCATACAATAGTAATCCCTAATGTTTGATGAGCATTATATTCTAACTGGGAGGAATTTAAATGATTTTTCAGCCTGTTGTATGAATGTTTGGTGGTGGCGGAGATATCTTAAAGGGGCAGTATTAAATAAAATTATTTCTTTTTTTTTGTCTAGCTTTACATTGTTATAATGTTATTCCCTCATCAAAAACATACCTGTAGTTTTACTTTGATTCCTTCGTGCATGTTTGAGAAATCCTTTAATCTCTCATGGCAACCGTTCAGCTATGCAAAATGCTTGGTGGGACCAAGTACCACCTTCAAATTACGAAGCTCCTCCTTGGAGCTGCAGCAGTTTCCATGCTATCGAGGTTCCGCCTCACAGAGTTCCACTGTACCGCAAATCCCCCACTCAGCTCCATCAGACTAGCCAGCAGCAATTAGCAAACACCTGGTGGAACTGCTCATCTGCTGAGCTCATTATAGGAGCTACTTCTCAGCACAACGGTAGTAAAAGCTTTGTTAAAGGGTTAATGGAGAAGTAATGTTTCTATGACTTCCTGAAAGTGGAGTTTCAGAAAGAGCTGGAGTTTTTAAAGAAGCAGAGGCCCAATTTCAAGGCGGTAAATTATAGAGTCAAATTTGCTTTTAGTTCCAATTTGATGTATGTAGCATTTTATGTGACAGTTACATGATTGTGCTGTAAAATAATACTTGTGTGTGGAAAACACATAATACTGCCCCTTTAATAAGTATTATGACAATATTAAAATGTATTCATGCCAGTGATGTATGCGGAAAATGTTTTGTCAGGGCATTACATTTGCTAACATGGTTTCCCCTTTTATCAACCTTGCTTTCAAATTCAGAAATAATTTAATAACTCTTCAGTCTTGGAATCTTTCAGACTGAAAATACTATAATCAAAAACCTAAAAACATTCGTGTGTGTGTGTGTGTGTTTTTTTTCTTCTAAATCCTGTTTGATGTATTTTTGTTTAGTTCCATGGGGTTGTAATGATGTGAAACTCTAATTACTGGAATCATGTGAGCTGTTATAATGTTAGAAATCCAGGGAAGCTTAATCACAGCTCATGTGCTGCTGGACTTGGTGGTAAAATGTGATCTGAGCTGAAATATTCCAAATGAACACTGGATACACCATCACATGATGCTTGGCTTTTGCCTGTAATATTATCCATACGGCTAAGAAGACAGCACTGCTTTGGCCTGCTCACTTTGAAGTAAACAACTTTTTTCTTTTTCCTGGGGGGAGAAAAACTCCCAACCTTCCAAAGACAAGTATTCCTTTGCCTTAATGACACAACGCTGTAATTTCACTAATTTATCAGATTAGATTAGATCAATGCTTTTATGTGTCAGTGTTCAAAGTTTCTGACTCTTCTGTGGGCAAAATAACTAATTCAACTCTAGTTATCTTACTATTTGTAAGATCCATCTAAAACTGGTGTCAAACTCGTTTTCATTTCATGCTACATCAAAATCATGCGTGTCCTCAAAGAGCAGGTTGTGGCAAAATGTATTGATGAAACTACCAATGAACAAACTGTTAAAATATTACAGCTGTCTCTGCGTTCGATAATTATTTTTTAAAATGAAATTTTTAGCAACTTTTCACTTTGATGTAATTTGGCACAATACAAATAAAAACTGATTTGATTTGACTGATATAATAATATTTAAGTGCATTTTGAAGTTCTTTTTATGTGTCACTCTGGAGTCTTGAGGACCAGATGAATTATTATGGTGTTCCACAATGAGTTTAGCACATGTGCTGTAAAATAATCAAAGTGTGGTCACAGGCAGTAGAAGTTAAATCAAAGTTAATAATAAAAATATATATCAGTATGAGTAACATTTGCATTCTCAGCTTGCACACATTTCAGTAGAACTTTTAAATCACCTGAACAGGAAAAGATTTTAATTTGAAAAACAGGAAGGTTCTAATGCAAGTGAAATGAAACTTAACAAGAGAATATTAATTTGTTAGAGTTGAGGTCTGTGGCTTATTTACTGTTGAAGTCATATGGACTCTGTTTAATGTTACCAAGACAACCAGTCAATTTAATATACAATGGTAACCGCACAGACATGAACTCCTGCAGCGCACTTATTTGACTTCTGATCAGCTAATCAGTGCCACAATTCAATGTCCTAAAATAAATCAGTAGCAGCATTTTTCCAGCTTTCCTCCACCACGGTTCAACCTACAATAATTAGCTGCGGCACAATATCTGACGCAGCAGAGAGAAAATCGATTGAAATGTTTTTAAGCAGCTTCTGCCTTCCGTCTAATTACATATCAATATTTTAGCTGCACTGTTTAGTATACTGTTGTTTTAGAGCATTGTCGGATGAGTCTTTATAGAAAGATGACGTGTGAATAAATTAAGCGTACAAATACTTGCTGTGGGGCTTCTCATATAACTGAAGTAATGCTATAGAAGAAGTTGTTTTGTAAGTCACCATAGCAAAAGTGGCAAAACCCCAAGCAAATCCACAAGACTTGTACTCCTAGTCTGAGACTCGACTCTTTTCTGCTGCTGCACGTTTTACTGGGAAAGGATTAGCTTGATTAATAGCTAGTGATATTGAGGGATTATGGGACGTTAATGGCTCATAACGATGTGTTTACGCTAGCTGTAGCTTCAGAATAATGACCACATGAAAGTCTCTCCAAATATAAGCTATTCATTCTCTCGCTGATAAGCCAGCTGCAACATCACAAGGATAGTTTTGGCTAAAAACATCAAAATAAAAGCACTTCCTCTTTTGTTCTTTCAGAGGTTTAACATTCTTCTTTATTTGCTCTCAACTCTTTTATCTCGTTTATCATGGTGTAATTTGTTCCTTAAATATGAACATCTCGACTAAAATTATGAATGGAAGTTTTAAATGTATATTTAGAAAACAGTTTCCCAAAATTATTAAAATTACCTCAGCTCAGAGTGAGAAGAAAACTTTCCAAACCATAATTAGTGCAATATATAATGGAGTGAACAATACGAAGACAGAATAAACAAGTTTAGCTTGGACATTACAAAACTGAAAAACACTGATTCATTCAGATATTCAACACCAAGAGTTTTTTTTTTTTTTGTCTAATTATTTTCTTAGAGCATAAATGCCTATTTATGTTTCTAAGGAGATAAATATTACATTTGAACAATTTTCAAAATATGAATTAGTAGATTTTTGGATGGAAAAATTTATGTTAAAAGCTAAGTATTAATAAATATTAAAGGGTTGAAAGATGATAATCTAATGTCCCTGAGGTAATTCAGACTTGACAATAAACAGGGCAGGTTTGGAGACCTGGATGATGTGGTTTGGATGGGAAAGTCCATATATCAGTCACTAGAGACTTTACATTCAATTTGGAATAAAAAAAAAAAAAAAGACTTATAAACATATCTGGAATAAAGTCACTTTGGAGAAGGTCTTTTTTTTAAGGTGTAGAAGGTATTTTCTACCTGTTTTTGTGTTAAAGCTATTGTTTTTTTCTTTTTTGTTTGTTTTTTTCTCAGCCAATGGCATTGCGTCCTCAATTGTACAGTTGCTGATATTTCATGTGCAAGGTTTCTAACATGGCTTCATTTCTTCTTGCTCTCCAGTCTCTGTTCAACTTGCTGGAGTTCCAGAGGCTGGTTCTCAACTACTCGCCACCCGCCAGAGTCCTTGATCTGCCTCGCAACCAGAAGGTGATTTGAAAGCTGAAGTAACATCTTGTAAGCTTTGTTAGTGCAGCTGCTCTTAACTGGAGCTAGCAGTTCCTGTGGAGACAGGTGGAGTTCCACAAATCAGAAGCTGCTGTGTTGGGTTCTGGGGACACCGCTTAGGTCATTTTGGCTGAATGTTTCACATCCTGTATCCATGATAGAACAGCTTTCGGATTAGAGTAAATTACTTTAACCACATACTCAGTGTGACAGCTCCAGAGAGCGGTCCTTTAGGGCCGGCCTGCTGCTGCTGATCTGATCTAATCCTCTGCTATGGAAACGTAATTTGGGGCTGACCCTTCTTCATCTCGACACCCTTCATTCTAATCAATGGCGCTTTACTTGCGTGTGAGATTGCTGGAGGTTGTTAGTATGTTGGATTTACATCAGCAACACCGGCCTCCCCCTGACCCTCACTCCCTCCATTGGAGAAAAATCAGGCTGTTTGGTCCGCTTTAAACTGACCACAGTTTGTTTTCTCAGATGATCTGCTTTTTGTGAAATGTAATTTTAGTCTTGTGACTAAAATTCAATTCAGTTTTAGCTGCCTTTTAGCCACCTTTAATTGAGTTTTTCTCGACTGTAAATTTCCTGTAAATTTAAAATCTGTCCCCTCGGTCTTACGAGGGTTAAGACTGTAGAGAGACAAATGCAGTGTGAGAAAGACAAAAATGCCAAAAATGTCCCCAGAAAACACTCACCACTTCTGCTACTACTAGCACTCATCTACGAGCAGCAATTGGTTTGACATAGACTCTGAAGTCAGAGGTTTCATCTCACAAGGAGTATCATTTCTCTCCTTACATGCAAAACTCAAAATCACAAAACATAATCGAAAAGCACCGGGGGTTTTTTCATTTCATCCATCAATCCATTTTCTAACACCCTTGTCCCTAGCGGGGTCGGGAGGTGCTGGTGTCTATCTCCAGCTAACATTCCAGGAGAGAGGTGGGGTCACCCTGGTCAGGTCGCCAGTCTGTCGCAGGGCAACACAGAGAGAGACAGGACAAACAACAGTGCACACACACATTCACACCTAGGGAGAATTTAGAGAAACCAGTTAACCTGACAGTCATGTTTTTGGACTGTGGGAGGAAACCGAAGTACCCGGAGAGAACCCACGCATGCACAGGGAGAACATGCAAACTCCGTGCAGAAAGACCCCAGGCCGGGAATCGAACCCAGGACCTTTTTGCTGCAAGGCAACAGTGCTACCAACTGCGCCACTGTGCAGCCCTTTTTCATTTAAATTTTCAGTGAATCCTGTCACACCTTTAGTTTGATAGATTTAAGATGTTAATTGATTGATTTTTTTTTCTCTCCTGCTTGTATTGCAACGACTAGGAGCACAGAAATCTGCCCTTTATGCAAGAGCTGAGGAACCTGTTCTCGCTCATGGTGGGCTCCAAGAGGAAATACGTGGATCCGTCCCGGGCAGTGGAGATCCTCAAAGACGCCTTCAAATCCAGTGAGTCACAGCAGGTAAGCCTCTTTCTGCAACGACCTGCTCACCATAGCAACGTGTTGTCCAGCTGCCAAGTCAGAGATCAGCGTGTTAATGCTGCTCGTGTCTTCTGAGGAGCAACAGGCTTTAAGCTTGACTAGAGCCTCGTTTCAGATATTTTGAATTACCATGGAAACCAGTGTAGGCATCTTCTTGAAGTGTTTGTGTTGCTTTTTAATTTTCTTTCAAGAAAAGTTTTAACACACCCTTGAAGATTTCCATACTTATCAATATTACAAAAACAAGTTTAGCCTATTTGATTCTGATACCCCTAAATAAAACCCACCAATTGATTTCAGTTTATTTATGTGGAACCAATTTGCTTCAAATTCAAAACTAGTTTATTGACCCTAAAAGGAAATTAAATGATGTTGTAACTCATATTAATTGAAAATTCTTCAAAGAGTTATTGCACATGGTGCACTTCAGCGCTGACTGAAGAAACACTGTTTTTCTATGACAGTCTCATGAAGAGGATAGTCAGGGTTGTCCATAATTTTCTTTCTTTCTTTTTTTCATCTTAAGTGACTTTATAAGACAAAAGGATTTAAATAATAAACATAAATATGTTATCATATCAGCCCAGCTTGTGGATAGCTTCAAATTCACTAACATACGTTCCAGTTTGATCCTATTTTTAAAACGGAATGAGGCCCAGTTTATTATTTCAATTGTTAAAAGAAGTTATCCATCTTACATAAGCCCAGTTTCAAGGAGTAACTTTCCAGAAATCCTTCCCTCCTCATATCGACATGTGGTGACAGTAGGAAGGAACAACATCCTTCAAACGGCGTTAGCGGCAGCTACAAGCATGTCTGCTGCATGTCTTTGTGCTTCTCTACTGGAGCAAACACACTTAACCTCTTTAATCTATGGACTATTAATCTTCATCTCCTGTGAACTCTTCCACCTTACAGGACTCTTTATCATTGAATTTGACAAACGCGTTAAATGCGCATAACTGTTCGTTTTGCTCCTTGCTTGGCCGTTTGTTCTTAGCCAGCGCTTTTGCAGAAGCAAAGTGAGGTCAGCCTTCTGGCCTCTACTCATCAGTCTCCTCTCTCCCGTGAGTTTTAGCCACGTCCGATAGGCACTGACCCAAATTACCGGTTGCTACTGACTACTAAGAGAGAGATAGAGAGGCCTCAGGGAATGCAAGTTATCTGTGAGGTTCACCAGTCTGTGAACTCAATGTCAAAGACGAGTCGTCTTATTTCAAAAGCTGATGGACGTTGTACAAGCATAGGCATCGCACTGGTTTGATGGTTATAGGGGTATTACTGAAAATGTTTACCTGTGTGTGTGGGTTTGTGTGCTGTTTAACAGCAGGATGTAAGCGAGTTCACCCACAAGCTGCTCGACTGGCTGGAGGACGCCTTCCAGATGAAGGCTGAGGAAGACAGGTAACCTGTCCTTGCCGTGGTGACGGATACTTCCTGAACCCTTTCACATGTTGTCATGTTATAACCACAACATTCATTTTATTTTATTAGGATTTTATATGATGGACCTCTGCAAACTTACTCATGCAATAAAATACATTAAAGTTTGAGGATGTAAAGTGACAAACCCACAATTTGCTGTCTCGTTTTATGCTGCAGTACTCTTCTGACTCCAAACACAAACCTCAGTGTAATACGTTATTACACTGAGGGGTAATTACTTAGAGTTAGATTCCTTTTTGCTATTGTAAGAAGATTCAGTTGTTTTTCACTAACAGAGCTACTTCACAATGCGGTGCTTGATATTTAAATTTGAACAGTAAACAGCAGAGGTGCGCTGGTAAATCGACAACAATTTTCTTAATTTTGGGAGATCGGCCAATACTTGGATGTGAATCTGATCTTATCTATGCCAAAGGACTAAAACTATTCAAACTGTCCCATTCATTGCACACGTTTGCTTTTTTTTTTTTTTACCACTGGCTTATTCCCGAATGTTTGAAATTTACCCCGTTTTTCACCTCAAACAAGCAGATGTGGTTGCGAGGCGATTAAATGAGGAGACGCTTCATGCTCAGGCTTGTATTTTTCTGAAATAAATATTTCTTTTACAGCGTGGGAGAGAAGCCAAAAAACCCGATGGTGGAGCTTTTCTACGGCCGCTTCCTCGCTGTGGGTGTGTTAGAAGGTGAGAGTGAGTTTTTAATTTAAAACATAGTAATAGTAAAGAATCGGACATAAAGCAAGCTTTGGTGGGGTCTGATGTCAGCATTCACAAAGCAGGCGAGTCCTTGCCCCTAGTAATGAAAGGTGCCCTTGTCTTAATGAGATGAGCTCCATGTAAAACAGCAGAGCAGTTACATTGATCGTGGAAGACCTTGATGGCTGATTGACATTGTGTTTATTATGCACGACACGCTGGCCCAGAGCCACCAGAAGCTGGTCTGTGGACTCTGCTGCTCGTAAAATGTCCTTCAGTGCCTCATCTGTATGTCTGCTAGCACGCTCCCTCTTTTTCTGGCTGGACTGATATCAGTATGTGATGCGTGCTGCACAGTATTGATAAAACGACAATATAGACACTGATAATTGTTACTTTTTAAGTTGGTCCTAAAAAGATCCATCACAAAACCAGTCCAGTTATGTTCAATGGGAGCTGCTACATCTTACCACCAGCCTTCAGGAGTTTTGGAAGTACCGGTGGAATCGCAACTTAAATTTCAGACACCAGGTGAAACATATATTAAGAATTTGATTTTTTTTTTTTTTAAATAGTTTTTTTGAAATATAAGTAAGGTCCCTGAATAATTTCTGCTAGCTTTCGCTTTGTCTTCCAAATTCAAGCTGGGTGAAGGAGGAATGAAGCATATCGGGTGAAAGGTATTTATGTAACGAGGGAGGGTGTGGCCAATTCTGCATCCAGGTGTTTATAATCATTAGGCGGCTTCTGTTCCTCAAGTAAGATGGGCAAAAGAGGAGATGAGATTGACTCAGAAAAGTTCAAAATTCTCTTTAAGAAGTTGCCAGGTTATTGGGGCGTAGTCACAGAATGTCTTATTGAGTCAGAAGCAGTGTGCTGAGTGAGGAAAAATGCAGATTAACTTCCAAGGATTTAAAGAGAATCAGCTGTGGAGCTACAGGGAACACGTTTTCTTCCAGCGCTCCATGATTCCAGAAATGCTAGCATGTTTGGGTGGGATGTTGGAACAAATAATTTCATTTTGCATTATTATTATTATTATTTAGTAATACAGTTGCAGCCAGAAGACATAATCCTTCTGTAGATGAACATATTTTGAAGAAATTATTAAATGTAGCTGACATATTCTGTCATTATTGTGGCATTTAAACAAAAAATAATTTCAGTCTTTCTAACTGAGCTAAAATCGTGACTATTAATTCAGTTTATGTCAACTTCTGGTTTCAGCTGCACACATTAAACTCTGTTAGAATTAAATACATTTGTATCCAGATTAGAAAAAAATTTGATCTGCCATTGAAAGGCATTAAAAGTCAGTTGCTTATGACGGAAAAAAAAAAATAAATTATCGTCCCTTTTCAGAGGCTAGAGTTTTGGACCAATTATACTAAGAAAGTCTGATAACTTACAATCTGTCTCCTCTGTGTGGAATCCCTCAGGGAAAAAGTTTGAGAACACAGAGATGTTTGGCCAGTACCCCCTGCAGGTGAATGGCTTCAAGGACCTCCATGAATGTCTGGAGGCTGCGATGGTGGAGGGGGAGATCGAGTCCCTGCACTCAGCAGAGAACTCTGCCAGATCTGGTCAGGAGGTAAGAGATGAAACAAGGTGGAAATTATTATTTTCAGAACTGTGCTGAGGGACATAATGGATCATCTTGTAATCCATTATGCTGCAGTTGTAAGTGTTGTTTAAATCTAGACCAACTGGTTACTGTTGTATTTCTTCTCATGATTTTCTTTTGATCAGTTGCTGAAACTGGTTGGGTTGTCTTCCAAAGCCCTTGCTCTTTTTGTGACACTTGTTCTATTTTGGATTTGCCCTCTGCTTTGACACAGTCTTCACTTCACTATCCCAGAGCAGTTGTGAGCAGCTAATTATCAGGTCAAGGTACAGATGGGTACAGCCCTGTGGAACTGGATGGAGGGACTGAGGTGGGGGTGAAGTAGAGACGGCTCCTTTGACATCATATTGGATCAGACAGTTTCCTGCAAAGCATCATAGAAGTGTAAACCACCAAAAGCAAAATGTATCATCCTATGTAATTTACCATTAAATAACTGACAGTTTTAATACAACCTTTAGATACAAGTATAAAACATGTATAAGACTTGCAGTAGAAATTATAATTGTTTACGTAATCAAGATAAAAACAACTAATTATGAGAGAAGCTGCATTATTCGTTGAAATACAGTACAGAATAAAAGAAAAAAAAAAAACAGGGTACTACCATGCTGGACCAGTAGGAGGCGATAACACCCCCATTTAAAGGATTCATATTAAGGCCCAATTTTAAGGAATCAGATACAACTATTTACTGATATATTCATCATTTTCATAATTACTGAAGGTAACATAGTGATTGTTTAGTTTTGTAGCAGAATGTGCCTGGAAAATGCATAATTTCTTCCCGTTAATGGTGAGGGCATCATCATTGCTTTACAAACTGAGTTACTACAACTTGACAAGTGTTTGGTTTGCTGTGCTGATGGAGTCCAGCAATAGCTTAAGAGCCACTTCCTGTCATATTTGAAATATCCAACAATGAAACAGGTTGTGAAGCTTAAAAGCCTCCACCTTTATATCTGGGCTAATTCCACTTTAGAACGATACAGCAACTGGGCAACAATCACAAGACAGACTTCACTTTCAAAGGAAACATTGTTGTAGTTTTATATCGTGATCTATTGTTACATCCCTATACATATTTCTTCCCCACTGTAAACTATGAGGAGAAGAAGGAGCAGCTTTCTCCGATTTGCAAAATGTCACAGTGAACCAAAGCTTCGATTCAGCAGGGTTGGTTTAAATCAAACTGCAGAATGCATTGCAACTCCGGCGGTCATTTTGATCAACGCTAAACATCCAAACCTGATAGAAAAGTATAACCCCCTCATTATTTCTGAAATAATTTGCCACTTACTTTTTATAACTGCAATAAGTTTAGTGCATAACAATAAGTTGTGTTGCTTTCAAGAGTAATCCAAGACTGTTTGCACTCAGTAACAAAGGAAAATGTGTCTATTTTTTAAAAATAATTCTGGTATTTCTTACCATCTCTTTACAAAATCCCACTATTCCTTCCAGAGAGTAAAGACATGTAGACATATACAAGTTGTCTTTTATTTTTTACTTTTATTTCTCCTTCAATGTACAGCAACAAAGCGAAATCACCTTAATGTGAAATTTTCTTTCAGCACTGGTTCACGGAGCTCCCTCCCGTGTTGACCTTTGAACTGTCGAGATTTGAGTTCAATCAGGCGTTAGGACGACCTGAGAAGATCCACAACAAGCTGGAGTTTCCCTCCATGCTCTACATGGACAGGTGATGGTGAAATGTTAATATTTATCATTATGAAACTGTTTGCTGACATGAAGTGTAATTGTAAATAAATCCTGTTCTGTTCTTCAGATACATGGACAGAAACAGGGAAATAACCAGAATCAAGAGGGAGGAGATCAGGCGGCTGAAGGAGCATCTGATGGTGCTGCAGCAGCGCCTGGAGAGGTACACTCTGCTAAAACCTGTTGACCCCTAGCAAGGTCGGCAGAGCTCCCCTAGAAAGCTCTGGGTGGAGGTTTCTCTGTCTGACTGGAAGCTTTCATCATCTTCCCTTTATTCCCCCTCTCCTCCTGCGTTTCCCTCCATCATGGCTCACCTCTGTTACTTTTCAGATATCTGAGTTACGGTTCAGGCCCCAAGAGATTTCCTCTGGCAGATGTCCTCCAGTATGCCATGGAGTTCGCCTCCAGTAAGCCAGTGTGCACCTCCCCAGTGGAGGACATAGACACATCAGCCCCCCCTGGTGGCACGACAGGGCAACAGTTACCACCACCGAGGCAAGTTCAGCTAAAAAACCCGAGGCACTTTTCAGCACGCTGGGTTTTTGCTTGGGAAATATTCATGAGTTGAATGAATATTGGATGGATGGATGGATGGATGGATTTTACTTTTCAGAACACTCAAGGAGAGTTAAAATATGGAATTCATTTTAAGCAGGCAAACCCAAAAAAGATGACTAAACAACCACTATTTCTAGCTGTTTTCCAGCAGAGTTTTCCATGAGGGTGGAGCAAATGCTTTCTTAGATTGAACGTCATTGATGTGGTTTCCAAAAAAACATCCTGATTGCTTATTGAACTCTCAGGGATTTATTGGGATTTTTCACAAAATCTGCTCAAAAACTGTAAAACATTTAGGACAAATCATTTTTAAAATGTATTTTTAGTTACATTTATAGTCAGGCAGCTTGTTTGGACACCATTTGGAAGGTTCACACGAAACCTCTGTGGATTCAGCTCTTAAACAGTCTAAAGCTGCTTGTATTAACGTTGGTGTGGGAGCAGCCTTGTGTAAACACGAGCTCCCTAAATACTAATCTGTGTGTTATTATGGTTCTTTCTGTGTTTTGTACGCACAAAAAAAAGGGGAGGCTGGTAGTTTTCCCTTTTGTTTCTGTCATATTCAGTCAGATTGAGAAAGATCTCATGCCAATATTGATTTTTCAAGACCCAGATTTTCTTTTGATTTCAGGTTTATATCATCTCGTACAAAATACATAAAACAAAACTATTCCAAAGTATTAGACTTCTAAATATAGTAAAATATGTTTTTGAACTATCAACAACAATATATTATTTATTTGTTGTTCTATCGCTAGAGAAATATTATACACATATAAAATCAACACTAAAAACACAATAATCGTTTATTCAATCAAATATTTTAGAGTCATGTTAGTCATGTTTAGAGCTGGAAAGAGATCATTGCCCATTAATTTCCAAAAGTTCTTAAGCTCAAGTGACGGAAATAACAGAAGGAAGTATAATTTTAAAAGTAATACTGTGCGTACTACTTCAAAGCAAATGCGCATTTTGGTGCATGGGCTAAAATTATGGAACAGTTTTGAATTGATTCATATTCATTTTTTCAACTCCTCATCCAAACAATTGATGTGGAAAAAAGATTAAGTCATAGACACTTCTGAGTTAATGACTTTTTTTTATTTTTTTTTATTTGCTCCTCTTCCATAAAGCTCAGATTTATTAGTTGTTTGTTGTCTTCCCTCCCAGCAGCACAGCTGAGCCGGACTCTGTCCCTCCCCAGGAGAGTTCAGGTCCTGCTTCTGCTCCCGCCGCAGCGCCCCCTGCAGCCCAGCAGCAGAGAGTTCCTGTTCACAAGCCCTTCACCCAGTCGCGGCTGCCGCCCGACCTCCCCATGCACCCCGCCCCACGCCACATCACAGAAGAAGAGCTGAGGGTGCTGGAGGGCTGCTTACACCGCTGGAGGAGCGAGGTGGAGAACGACACCCGCGGTACGTTTCCATCATGTCTTCACCACGGCTTCCTAACTAGAGATGCACCGATCCAATATTAATGTGTGTGTCGGTACCAATGTCTGAAATAAATTCTAGATCTGATATCGGTGACAATAAGGGCAGATCTATTCAGGCTAATTCTATTTTTTGTTCTCTGAGTGACGTCACTTCATTATTTATTTTACATCATATTTAGAATTCCTAGTTTCATTTTCTGAACCATTTAAAAGGTTTGTGGTAGTTTGTTTTTCCATATTTGACCAAGGTCAAACCAACAAAAACCTTTTGTTTTTGTCGGTTTATTTTAAATTGGCTTTTATACAATTAATTTCACTGACAAGTTGTTGTTTTTAAATGTTTGACCAAGCTTGTGAAGCTGTTGGTGTATTTAAGTGTGCTGTTCTGTTGAAGAGTTATCAAATAAATGTGTATTTCAGTGCATTTATGTGTGTTTGAAACATTTCAAGTCAATTCAGCACCGATTTCCTGTATCAGATCGGTATCGGATGCTAAACCTCAGATGTCTGTATTGGTATCGGAGGTGAAAAAAGTGGATCAGTGCATCCCTATTCCTAACAAAACTTTATGCTGTGTGTTGCATTAATTTATCACAATATAATAATGTCCTGCTCTTCTCGTCAGATCTACAGGGCAGTATAACCAGAATCCACAGAACCATTGATCTTATGTACTCTGACAAATCTATGATGCAGGTGAGCGGAGTTTTATTTTTTAATCAAAACAAAAAAACTCATCAGCTTCACGCTCTGTTTTCTCGTCTGCATTTTTAACGTGCTTGGCTTTTTTTCCTCAGGTTCCATACCGGCTTCATGCAGTGCTGGTCCATGAAGGCCAGGCTAATGCCGGCCACTACTGGGCCTACATTTATGACCCTCACCAGCGCTGCTGGATGAAGTACAACGACATCTCGGTCACCAAGTCGTCCTGGGAGGAGCTGGTCAGGGACTCATTTGGAGGCTACCGCAACGCCAGTGCCTACTGCCTCATGTACATTAACGACAAGAAGCCATTCCTCATAGAAGGTACAATCAGCACTGGTGTCATGTTTGACGAACATTTCTAGATTGTTCTTGTATTTAAAAAAACACCAAGGCATCAGAACTTCGGAAGCTTGTTTACGTGAAAAGTCATTAAAAAACATGATCCTCTGACTACTTCCTGCTATTGTCTGCTTCCTGGGTTGTGCCAGTGGTTGTGCCAGTGGCAACATCTAGTTGATCACATGACTTGTGTGATGCAAAAAATCGTCAAACATATATTTCCATTGTAGCTTTGCAAAATAAACCAATTTGGATGCCACCTCATCCCAGCGGCGAAACTTATCGAAAAAAACTAGTATCTTTTCTAAATAACCATGTTTCCATTAAGCAAATTTATTTTCAAAATGTCAAATTGCGTGTTTATATGGTCAATGGCAACACATCTAATAACTTGAAGCATTCACTCTCCCTGGATAGGCGCGTAGGAACAATCTGAAGCGTTGTTGTTGACAACAGTCCCTCATACCGAGCATGCATAGAGATTTTCTCTTTACCTTACGGTAACCAAACTCTCCATTTAATAAAGCTTTACACCTTTTTCCCATATGATGATCAGTACCCCACTCTTTTGCAGAGGAGTTCGATAAAGAGACAGGCCAGATCCTGAGCGGCATGGACAAGCTGCCTCCCGACCTGAAGCAGTACGTGAAGGAGGATAACGAGCAGTTCGACAAGGAGATCGAAGAGTGGGACACCATGCAGGCCCGCAAGGCCCAGCAGGAGAAGCTGGCTCTGGCTGCAGCAGCTGCGTCTGCAGCACCATCCAGCACCTCCACCTCCACTTCTTCTCCACAACCCATGAGCATTGAATCCAGTCCTCCAGATAATACTGGTAGGCGCCAGGAAGCTCATCAGAGCAGATTTGAAATTAATGCTCATTAGGAATTTATTAAAAGATTTTTACCTTACGCAGTCTGTTTGCTTCCTTATTACAAGTTGTTTTTTTTTTGTTTTGTTTGCTAAGCCAGTTCTCTCCTGCACTCTCATTTATCTGTTGCTATCCTGCAGTAGCCCAGCAGGATCCGGAGTACCTGGAGCAGCCGTCGCCCACAGGCGACTTCAAGCACCTGCAGGAGGACACAGAGAGGGCCATAAGCAGAGCGGCCACAGAGCAGGAGGACAGGAGCCCTGAGGTCCTGCTGAACGCTGTATGTATGGGCTGCAGGGCGGTGTCGCAACTGAAGCTTCTAGAAAACATCTCGTTTCACCAAAACGTTCCATTTCAGGTCCTTCATTTAACGCACAACGTCAGAGTGTCAAAGAGAAAATCCACTATCAATACAAACCTTTACACACACAGTGTGGGGGTTTTAATAACCAGTGTTTCACCACCAAACCAGTGAAATGTGTGGAATTTTTTTCCTTTTGATTTTCCATGTCTGGCTTGGTGGGGAAAAGAGAAAAGGAAACTCCTTTTGCCATAGATTTCTATTTGAACAAGTCTTTTAGTTTTTGAGTTCCATGCTGAGAATAAAACAAAAAATGTTTCTGACCAAACCTCAAATTTTGGTCCAATAAATCAAAGCAAATAACATCATTATTGTGTTCAGATCTTTAGTTTTTACTCTTTGTTTTTAAAGTTAAATGAGAAAATGTTTTCCTTTCATATTGAGCTGTTACACTGAACCTCTGGCTTTTGAATTGGGTCTGGATTAGATGGTAAAACAATAAAACTGTTGTTTTGCAAATGTTTATAAGTAGAATAAGGGATTTGTGCTAAAATAGCTTTATTTTAAAGACTCCACAAAATACACCTGGCATAGAAATGAAGACGGCTGCTGCAATTTAGTGCAATAATTCGTGTCCCTCGATTAATAGGTTTTTTTTAGCCAAAGCAAAATAGATGTGATAGAAAATTGCATAGTTTTTCATTTTTAGTTTTTTTACCATTAAACTTTCAGCGAATGTTATTTTTTGTCAGTGGATGAATACAAATCACTTGCTAGAGCCCTGTAGTTATTTAGCCTAATGTTCATTTCTGTAGATTATTAAATTTTTACCCTTAAAAACAGCAACATTCTGAAGCTGAAAGGCTTGTCACATAATTTTTGAAATGGTTAAAAGTTTTTTTTAACCACCTTAATTAACAGCATTTAATGATTAATGCATCTCCAGCTCCACTCATGCTATGTATTTGAATTTTCCTTGTTTTGCTCATCATTCCAGAGTTTCTATTTGGAAAACAGTGGATTTTCTATTTGTTTTTGTTCCAGCTACTGTTTGCAACACAAGCTGATAATGTTTCTCTCTACTGTTTGTCTTCAACACTAAAAGAATAATATATGGATATTTAACAACACGAGTGTCACAAGTTCCAGTTTATAACGTCTAATAAAAAGTGTCTATATGCAGCTTTCACTACACTCTGTATCCCCAGCAGCCATATTGGAGACTAAAATTCAGGGCTGTTTGATGAGCCATTTTAAATCCTGCACTATTATTGATGAGGAAATATGAGTTTTCAAATCCGAAATTAGGTTCATCTGCCCGTTCAGTTTTTATTGGGCTGCAACTGAAGATGTGTTCAGATTATGAGAGCTGCATTCTTATATTTCACCTAGTTTTTTTTTTCCCCTCTCCTCCATCTAACATATCTTGTTCTTTCATCTGTCCTTCCTGTTCACCTGTTACACTTCCTCTCCAGTCAGCCCCCCCTCCCTCCACCCTTCACCCTGAGGCCCAGATGAGCCCCGCCCCTCCCTCTGACCAGGTTAAAGAGGCCGAGGCCCCTTGCCAGCGCACCGTAGAGGTGGCCATTCCTCACGTGGGCACCTTTGTCATTGAATCAGAGGAGGGGGGTTATGATGACGAGGTAGCTGCAGCTCCATCTCAGCTTCTCTTCTGTCTCTTCCTGCTCACAGACATCAAAGGCTGTTTAATCTGCCTCTTCACATGGCTATCTATGATTCTGAGCTGTACTTTGTTCTGCTGACTGATTCAGAACTTGGCATCAGGCTGAAAACACGCTCTGACGCTAACCCTGTGTTGCCCTATCTGCAAAGCCTTCACATGAAAAATCTCTACTTCAGCCAGTCTGCATTTTGGCTCTATGGCAGGAAGCTGTTTGCATCTCTAGGGGAGTGTTTTCATGTGGCTTTCCTCAGTTTTTATGTCTTGGAAGTCTTAGTCTATCCTGGGCTGTTAAGTGTTTATTTTCATGTTTTTCTCCCCATTGATACCGCGCTAGGACTGTGCTGGTTATGTAAAGTAAACACACAGACACAAAGACGCTCGTTCCTCCTACAGCTACTGCCTGAATTGGTGTTGGTGCTTCAAGCTGGAGGTGCAAATCTTTCAGCGTCTAGTGATTCGATTCTGTTATTTTGGGTCACAATTCGATACAGAAACAATTTTCGATTCAGAAACCAGTTTTTCTATTCAAAAGATTCAGAGATTCTTTTTAAATTGTAACTAACAAGATTAAAAGACAGTATAAACAAATATAACATTTATTTAAAATAATTCTAGAAGACTTCATACTGTATCAAATCCCATCAGGCTGTGTTTAAACAATTAGGTTTGAGCACCAAATTTTGTGCTTAGCTGTCTGGCCCTTTCTTAATCAAAAAGTATCAAAGAATTTTTCTACGACGGCCAGGTGGATACGTAATGCGATGCAATATACTCACAAACAGGAGCGGCAAAGACATGCAACTTAACTCATTTCAAGATAGATTTTTGAGCATTTTGAATTGATTTAGAATTCCCAGCAGTAAGTATTGCAATTATTTATAGAATAATTTTTTTTTAGATGGTGCCAGCATTTCTTTAAGGCACAGGATTCTGTCTAGCTACAGGGCAAAATATGATAAATTTCAATTTGATTTAAGTGTTTGTTCCTTAATCGTTGATACTTACGTCAACCGATTATTTGTAGTCAACACATACCGGTGTTGGTCCGATAAGACATTAGCGACCAATATTGACTTCAATCTTGTTCCCATTTGGGTTTCTGCAGCATAGGAGGTTGATCATGTGATGCTTATTTTATCATGTGATGGTGATTCAGTGCCAGATTGTCGGGTGATTAACTTAAGCAATTGTCTACTTTGGTCTGCCTCAACCATAACATATTATTGGTCACACATTAGCCTCCAACTGAATGGAAGGTTAAAGGAGAGGATGGTTGGTTGGTTTCTTTTCTTCACTATTTAGCAGTTGGCTGACTATTTACCTGTGTTAATTCATACCGCAGTAGAATGGGGTGTTAGGAGTTTTAGAGAACTCGGACTGACAAAACACTGTCACTGGGCTGTCTATGTCTGTGAAGTTAATGCTTAAACAGATAGCGTTAGCTTATCTCGTCTGAGATGTTTACTATTTTATTCTTTCAGATACAGGAACTTTACTGAACCTTAAGGTTTTAAATGTTTTGCGACAATCTTTCAGAACATAAACGATAAATGTTAACTATTCCAAGAAATAGCTTAAAGCTGGTATGTAACTTTTATTTTAAAAAATGTATTTTTTTACATATTTGTTAAAACTGTCACCGTCTCTTGACAGTGTAATACAGGACAGATAATTTGTGAAAAAATCAAACTCTTACCACTTCCTCCCAGTTCTTCTATCGATAAACTAATAAAAGTGCACCATTCCCTGTCAAAAAAAAGCAATCAGAGCCAGGAGGAGGGTCTTAACGCTGTCAACCAACATTATGTACGAGCTGCTAAATGTGCTAATAGTGGAGAAACAACTCACCGCTCCAGAAACACCATTTATCCACCGTCCTCGGTGGCGATGCTAACTAGCCGTAGCATTCACAACAGGCTCTGCTGTTGGGCTCTTATTGGTTGTTTCTGACTGAGCTGTGTATATCTGTAGTTAGCGCTGGTAGAAGGCATAGAAGCTAATTTTTTAAAACTGTCTCATACCACACTGTCACAACATAGTGACAGTTTTAACAAATATGTAAAAAAAAGCAAAAAAAAAACCAAAAACAACATTTTTCATGAAAGTTGCTTAACCCAGCTTTGAAGCTGTTCTTTCACTGGAAATTCTGTTCCCTTCTTCCCCACTGATGTCATTTAAAATCTGTTGCAGTAAAATTCTAAAATCTGAACTGTAGAAAAGCCGAAGTGACATAATGCTGAGAAAAGGCATCCAAGAAGAAATGCTCAGTACTCTCCCTCCACAAAACTTCCCCTTTAATTAAAAATGCTCCTTATTAAGGTAGTTTTCTGGGATGAATGTCCACCCTGAAACTGTCAAAACGCTGTTTGAAGGAAGAAGCAAGGAGTTATCATGTGAATCGGTTTGAATGATCTGACTAGAGAGCCCACACGACACTGACTTTATGCTCTTAGTTTGTTTCTAAATCTCAGATTTTCTTTAACCCTCCTGTGGTCTTAAGACACAGGGTCAATAAGACCCCAAAAGTCTTTTACCCACTTTGTGGTTCGGCGGGGTTGCACTGCGCTTTTACGTGTTTTTTTTGTTTTTTTCTCTCTGTGTTCTGGGAACTGACGGTCTTACGGGAAAACCCCGCCACGCCACCGTCTGAGTTTAACATTTGCCAATCTCCTACTGAGTGTCACTCTGAGACAGCAGGAAGGTTCAACCTTCATCTGATGTCAGTTGCCTCGGTTTTTACTCACCGTCCTTTTTGAGGAATGTGCATCCTGCCCCTGAACACACTGGCTGTGTCCCTCCTTGTCACTAACCGTGCATGCGGTGCTGGCTAACGATTAGCATGCCCTAACTCCTGTAGGCTCTACTACACTGCCTGAGAGCCATGAAACGTGTATATATAATCATATTTTTTACTTGAAGGGTATTTTATTTAACATGGTTCCTGCTTTCTGGTTAGATAATGATGACCCCCAACATGCAGGGTATTATTATGGCCATTGGCAAATCCAGCAGCATATATGAAAAGAACGGGCCTGAGGCAGCCTTTTTTAAGGTACCGTCTCTCCTTCTACCTCTCTTCATTCCACTGTCTCTCACTTCATACAACCATTCACCTCCTGTTTTATGATAATTTCTGCATCGCACAGTAAACTCATCGTAGTGACTTAAATCAAAATGTGGAACTGATATAATGACTTATTCCACCCAGAGTAATGCATGTCCAAAATTCAGCTTCTCAGAATATGGGAATATTACGTACGATCAATTTGTTTCTTTTTTTTTTTCTTTTCTTTTTTTTGAAATTGAAATGCTGAAATATCTGTCTATTGAGAAGTGTTTGATCAGCTTGACTGATTCTTTGGGTCAGGAATCTCAGTACTTCATAGAGTCTCTGTGGGGTAAGGTCAGACAAGTTTACTGAACATTGGGCAGTGCGGGCAGGTGCCAAGTCCTGCTGAGTGAGGGGAAAAAAGTCAATATCTGCATTATGCTTGTCAGCAACATTTCCTGGTGGCTGCTCTGTCTTTGGCCTTGATAAACTTGATTTCTAAAGGTGTTTTCACACCTTATAGTCCGGTAGACTAGGATTGATTGGAGACCAAAATGTAAGCAAAACGGAGTGGCGTCAGATTTTAGCGGTTTTAGGATTTCTCTTTTGTCTTTGGTAAAATACCGTTTCTCCTGCTAGCTCTAGACCTGCACGTTTATTTTGGTTGTTTTTACCTAGAATGCCATGCGCTATTGTCCACTTTCTGCTTCTGGAGCGGTTTCCGGTCCGCTTGGTGTTTACATACATTCAAACGGCACTGGCGTTTGAATGCAACCAAACCAAAACCTCGGTTTGTCGGCGGGCCAAAGTTTTCTTTTTTGGTCTGTTTAGTTAAAGCGTACGAAACAGGTCTGGTGTCAACTCACCCTGAATTAAACACATTTACTTTAATCTAAAATAAGGACTTTGAGCCAATCAGCAACAGTTTAGTTTCTCCTTAACTCAGGTAAGACAGTTCTGGTGTTCAGGAGTGGCTTGATGTAAGGATTATGACAGTTGGAGCTAAGGCTGCCATGTAAGCAATAAATCAATTAATTGCATGATAAAGTAAAATGGGCTCAAAAATTTCTTTTTGCATGCTTGTATTCCTCGTGTTTCTTTCAGTTTCTTTCAATCAAATAT
>CAEFZX010028361.1:0-24435 GCA_903066825.1 Alfaro cultratus
CACATTTTGTACATACATAAGCCGCACCGGTGTATAAGCCGCATGTGCCTACATTGAAACATGAGATATTTACAAAGAAAGACGGTACACAGAAAGTGTTTTTAAAGTTTTAATAATATGCTGTAGCTTTTCTTTCTGAACAGCAGCAATATAGCAAAACAACACTAACAGGGCTGGTTTAAATAACATACGGTTAAAAGTCACGGAGAGCCGTCATCCTCTTCCTCCTGTGCACTGAAACCATGGAAGTCTTCTTCCTCAGTGTCGGATTGAAATAGCGTCAGATATTCTTCGTCACACACCCTGTCAGTCTCTCTTTCGTTGTCGCTGTCAGTGTCACTCTGATCCTGAGGCAAATTCACTCCTGAGCTTGTGCTGTCCTCTCCGTCACGCCGTAACGATGTTACATTAGTCTTCCTCTACAGATATATTCCAGCTGTCTCACTCTTACCTTTTCTGCTCCAGCGCCCCTACCGGCCGTTAGAAAAAAATTCATAAATAAGCCGCATCGTTGTATAAGCTGCAGGGTCGAAAGCGTGAGACAAAAGTCACGGCTTATAGTCCGGAAATTACGGTACTTTGCTTATTTGTCACAATAAACATTATAAAACTGATTCTTATTCTCCTGTGGTGTTCTGCATGTGGGTTAAGAGATTGGAACCAGACATGACAAAACCCAAGCTAAGCTCAAGTTTTACCGATGTATAATGGCTGCTGGAAAAGTGTTTTGTTGCTGATTTACCATTCAGAAACCATTTGCTGCATTCCTCTTGGTTGTGCACTCCGCCTCCCCAAAATCTGCTGCTTTTCAAAGATGTATGGTTGTTTAATTGCGCGAGTGTAAACGTTGAGCTGGGGGGGCGTGGCCAGCAGAAGCTCATTTGGATTTAAAGTGACAAGAGGCCCCAAAACAGTTCGTTCTGAAAGGTCAACATAGACTCAAATCTCATAATCAAAGAATTATTTTCTGCAAAAAAAGAAAACAGAAATGATGAATATATTTTGTATCGTCCACAGACCTATTCTAACCTGTTCAGGAAGCATGAAAGGTCATTTTTAAATACAGCATCTGGAAATTGTTCACATAGTAGTCGCTGCTGAGGTCGTAAATACTAAATATTTTCATGTTTTATGCAAAAAAAAAATATATATAGCTTTTTATTCATTGTGAAAGGAAGCCATAACGTTTGGGAAGGTTGAAGCGCTGCATACCCTGCACATCCAGTAATAAATACCTTAAGAATGACACAAAACTGGTCTGTTTCCCATTTTGACATCATTTGCTTACTGGTGATTTTAAGTAAGCTTTTAAATAAGCCACCGGTTGATGTGTCACTATCTCTTCTAGAGCACCAAGCAGGACCTGTTTCTAAGAATGAACAAAGAACCTGAGCATAGAGCACTTAGGAGAAGAAAAAAAGAGAAGAGCAGAGTAAAGGAAAGGATGGAAGAGCAAAGCAGGAGACAAAATGTGGAATTAAAGGGGCAGTAGTATGAAAAATACTTTGAGCTTTACATCATGTTATGGTATCGTCTCATCAAAAACATAACCGGAGTGTTGCTTCAATTTCTCTATGCATGTTTGGGAAATCCTTTAATCTTCACTGGCAACCATTCAGCTGTGCAAAACGCTTGAGTGGACCTAGCTCCGCCTTCGAAGATGAAGCTCCTCCTCGGACCTGCAGCTTCCAATGTCTCCCTTACTCAGTTCCTTCAGACTAGTCGTCAGCAATTAGCAAACACCTGGTGGGACTGCATATTATCTGAGCTCATTATAGGAGCTACTTCTCAGTGAAGTGCTGGTAAAAATAAATAAATAAATAAATAAAATAAACATTGTTAACATGTTAATGGAGGAGCCATGTCGTGATGACTCCCTGAAGGCGGAGTTTTTAAAGAGACAGAGGCCCAATTTCAAGGAGTTAAATTATGAAGCCAAATTTCTTTTAAGTCATATTTTATATTTACAGCATTTTTACAACAACTGAAGGTAACATAGTTACTTGATTATGCTGAAAGATGGCACTATGTGCCTGGAAAATCCATGATACTGCCCGTTTACTTATACTTTAAATGGTAATTAATTTCCTTTTAGTCGTAGAAGACCATGTGAAGAGGCCCTCCTAAGGTTGTTGATCATGTGACTAGTGCGATGTGAAATGTTTCCATTACAGTTTTGCAAAATAAACCAATTTGAATATGACCACAAACAAACCACCTCGTTCTAGCACAAAAAAATCTGAGTTTTTTCTAAACTGACATGTTTCCATTAAAATAATTTATTTTGAAAATGTCAAATTGCACAAGATTATGTGGTCAATGGAAATGCAGCTAAAGCGTTCATGTTTTCTTGATAACATCTGAAACATTCAGTGCTACTTTAAGGTCGCAGGAGTGTCACTAATGCTGCTTCACTGGAACGACTGAAGAGGTTCAGCTGAGTGTTTTACATAAAGTCTGCAAGGCGTCGAGACGCCACAGAAAGCTCTGATCTCAGCAATTCCTGTCTTTGAACAAGCTGAGCTGTTAGAAACTGGTAGACTTCCACATACACAGCAGGTCTCTGCATCAACGGGGTTTTATGGCTAGCAGTGATAATTTAGAGTTAGCCATCTTCTCAGCCTGTTCGTGTTGTGTGTGGCATCTGCCCTGCTCCATTTCCCGCCTCCTTAGCAGGAGGAGCTGTCGTCTGCTTTCTATCAGACAACATGCATAATATACATAACCAGGAGGATTGACCCAGAATATCTAATTGAGTGGTTTGTGTTTTTAAATAACATAGTGCATTTTATTTTTAAATGAATTAAATTTTATCGATGTAAGAACACAAAAACCGATACATCTAGATTTAATCCCCAAGGCTGCATCTTTTCACAGCTGCTCTGCTGATGCGCTCAGTTTCTGCACACGCATTTTCATGTTTTGTTGTAAATAGATTCGTCTTAAGCACAGCTTTAAGGTGTGCTAAAGTAAGTGTGTGAAGCTGGAAATTTGACTTTTATTATTTTTCAACGACTCACCCGATAATTTCAGGAAGCCACAACACTGAAGCCCAATTCTAATATCAATGAAAATGATATGTCTGGCTGTAATTCATGAAAAACAACAAATCATTCAGGTAAACATGATGAGTTTCATATATGTGACTCTGACAGAAACAGGCTCCTGGATGAATGTTCAAAACCACCCTCCTCCATTTTTCTCCTTGCAAAAAAATCTCGTCCTTTGGCGGCTGTAACCCATAAACCTTTGACAGCCCAGGTTTTTCTCATAAAGAAAAAGAAAATAGGATTTTTTTTTTTTAACGTCACACACAGAAACACACAGTCTGAAAAATACACTTCAGTGTCTGTGCTGTAGACATTTCCTCAATGGAAATAAAAAATCAAATCAAGAGGATTATTAACATGTCCACTGCGGTGCCACTGTATGTATCTGTGCATGTATATATATTTCACAGGCAGAAAATGATCTCATATCTTCCATTTACACTTTTGAAGTCTGTACTTTTTTTTTTTTATCCCTCAATGATGGTTGGCGTTTTGAAGCCGAGGTAGAGGGAGAAGAACGCAGAAAAACGATTTCTTTTTCTTTTTTTTTACCTTTGGTCAATCGAAGTCTGAATCATCCGAGCGTTTGGTTTNGTTTGGTTTGATTTAATTTGGTTTAATTTAATTTGGTCTGGTTTGGTTTGATTTAATTTGGTTTAGTCTGGTTTGGTTTGATTTAATTTGGTTTAATTTAATTTGGTCTGGTTTGGTTTGATTTAATTTGGTTTAATTTAATTTGGTTTGGTTTAGTTTGGTTTGATATAATTTGGTTTAATTTAATTTGGTCTGGTTTGATTTCGGGACGCTTTCACATCTCTACGGAACCAGGAACAAAACGGGGAACAGTATGTGTGTGGGGAAAAAAAAGAAAAATCTTGTCAGAACAACTGAAAATCCTTTGGCAGCATCACACACCAAAGATCAACAAAATAAATCTAGCAAGATCTGGAGAAAAAAATATACTCAGTTTATTCTACAAGGTAGTGCATAATAACTAAAGCTCGTTAAACAACATAGTGAAACATGTACAAAACTGAAACAAAAACAACAACAGAGAATATGGTCTGTAGAAGAAGAGAGATTGACTGGGAAATGGGAGGCAGAAGCGGAAACGCGTGGGGGGATTGTTGAAGTAAGAGCTGTCTAAAGAGAAAGCAGAGGGGGATTCCCATTAGAGAGACAGATGAAGGGACTGCTGAGGATGACAGCAACATCTGACAGTCGGCACGTCGCTGATGGACAGAGAGGGGAGACGAAGAGAAGATGATGCTATTTCTGACTCTGATATCGTTTCAGCCTCACAGAGAAATCAGAATCTCAAGCGTTTACCGCCAAGGTCTTCTTTGTATCAGACCTGTTTAGGTGTGTGTGTGTGTGTGTGTGTGAGAGAGAACGGTGATGAAGGTAGAGACTTCTGATTTTGTCCAAACCATTTGAGTTCTTTCATGGACAGCGACGGCAAATCAGATGCTCAGAAATCAACATTTCCAAAATACCTCAGGCATTCACACACATCTTATGTTACCATCTTCAACATTTTGAGCTAAATAACCCAATTATCAATGTACAGTGGTGTGTGTGAATGGATCTGTCTTCTTAAAACAATAGACATAGCGCATTGATGCTAACGCAAAGCAAAATTTACCGTTTTCATGCCATGAATCTCTTGTGTTTTCTTTGATTATAAATTTGAAAGGATAATAATAGTAAAACAGATTGACACCAAATTTTGTGTATCAGGTGCAAACATTGCTACACATTTGTATCAATTTTACACCCTTTATTATCACTTCTTGGGTTCCTTCGGCGTGGTACCATTTGCAAAATTTTAGAAAAATCAAACCTTTAACTTGAACTCATGATGCCAGTAACTGAGTTTCTATTACAATTGTGCAAAATTTGTGCTTAATGTTAAAAAAAAAAAAAAACTACAATTTTACAATTGCAGTGTTTCCATTAAATGAGAAACACAATTGAAATCACACATGAATATGTTTGTTCATGCGATAGGTTTTTGAAAAAAAACAGGCCATGGCATCGTCCTCCTACAGCCTCCTGTCTAACATCTGGCTGTTGATCATGTGACTCGTAATGCGAAAAAAAAAATTTTCGTTGCAGTTTTGTGAAATAAGCCAATTTCTATACAGCCGGAAACAAAAGTTGTTTTTTTTTTCTAAATTGGCCTGTTTTCATTAAGCAAATTCATTTTCAAAATGTGAAATTGCACAAAAGAAAAGAAGTTACTTCATGGGCGACATATTATGTTGGATGTTTCAAAGTTTTGTAGTGTAGGGTTTTGTGACTGCATCGTTTTGAGCTGTTATCCATATAATTACAAGCAGGCTGTCATGACTGTTTGGTGTTGCGGGTTTTGGTTTGTGGTTTGGTTACGAGTTAATGATCTGTTTCTATAAGTTATTCTGCTGTTCCCCTGCCTGAACAGTTTCTGTTGTGTTTAGTTTCAGTCAGTTTGTCTTTCTCTTTGTTCACCAGGTTTTGTGATGCCAGTCCATGTCTAGTTTATTCTTTAGCCCTAATTATTTTAAAATGTTTGTTTTCTCTTTGCGTTATTTCTGCCATGTTGTCGTATGAGTGATTTGGTTTTCTTCATCCTCATTAGTTTCATTTGTGCTCTTTAGGTTTGCTGTACGTTTCTTTGTCTTGGAAGTCTTGCAGTCTTCATGTTTTTCTTATTGTTTCGCTTCTTGCTTATTTTCACTTGTTTTCTTCGATTGTTGTCAGGCTTGTTGCTCCTTTTGGCTCCAGTTCTTCAGCTCAGCTAATTGTCCCAGTAATCAAGCCCATTGAACCCACCTGTGCTTCCCCTCCTTCGTTATCCCGCTCACCTGTTTCACCATCTATTTCAGTTCCTGCTTTCCTTTGTTCTCCGTTCTGTTTAGCTCGGTTCAGGTCTGCTGCTCGCTCATGGCAAGCCTGTTCAAGTTTGTGCTTTGTGAAAATAAATCAATCTGATGCCACACGTCAGTGGCTGTCTGCTCTCTAAGACCCTCCATGACAGCGAGTGTTCATGGCTACAGAGAGCACAGTGACAGACAAGATGTCAGCTGCTTTAGCTGTAAAATCTGCGTTCAACTTTCAACAACAGCTACTGCTTCTTATATAGAGGAAAACATAAAACTGTGGTCAATGGTGACATACAGCATTACAGACAACACACACTTCCAGGCTCCGCAGCTGTGTGTTTTTCCATTAGCGAGGAAGCTGCTTGGGCCTGAGGATGCAGAGCTGGACGGAACAATCAAGGAAGAAAGAATAGAGCAGACTGAATGAGGTGGAGACGGACGTGACGACGAGGAGCAGAAAAACACGCCGTTACAGATGAATTACTGCTCAGCATTACTGATGGCTAAACGGTCCCAGAAAAATCACGCAACAAAGTTCAGGAAACATTTAGTTTCAAAGAGTATGTCCACCGACGGGAATGGCTTTCCAACACGAAGGTCAGAGACGTTTCTACGACCCTCAAAATGGTGAGGTGGTGAGGTGTTCTGGGCATGTCCCACCGGGAGGAGGCCCAGGACACGCTGGAGGGACTATGTCTCTCGGCTGGCCTGGGAATGCCTTGGGATTCCTCCAGAAGAGCTGGAAGAAGTGGCTGAGGAGAGGGAAGTCTGGGCTTCCCTATTGAAGGTGCTACCCCCGCGACCCGACCCCGGATAAGCGGAAGACGATGGATGGATGGACAAACTGAACATGAGTGTTAAACAGTTCTGCTTTTATTGAAATCAATTCTGGCTTCAGTCCAGCTGTTTGCGTCATTTGACATTAAGGACGATGCCAATGAAAATCAGTCAGGTGAAGTGACTCGACGTGCAGCAGGGATCAGAGGAGGAGCGTTGGCGGGAAAAAAGAGAAACGAGATACGAAACGAGTCTGCAGGAAAACAAACGGCTAATAAACAAGCTCTGATGCAGAACGATGACACAGAGTAGTAACTAGTTACCTTCACTTGAATAACTCTTTACAAAAAAATGTTCTTATAAAAGTACATTTACCATACTTTCTACTTGAGTAATGTTGATGTCAAGCAGCTCCCACTTTTTTGGGTTTAGACTTCAGGTTTTCCATCAGCTTGAACTAGACTGATTTTGAACTGGACTTCAACTCAGTGACCAAGAAACAATTCTTTCTTTTCTCTCTTTTATTTTGAAAGTCATTGAGGTGAAAACAGATGAACAACCATAGAACACAAAACAGTTTAAGAAAACATAACCCAACAAGCCACAACTAACAGAAGCAAAATTAAACACTCTTTAGAAATGAAAGAACCAAATTCTAGATGTCAGCTGCCTTTGATGCAAAGTCAAATTTCTGTTGTTATTTTTGACATATATAGCATTTTCATAACTGAAAGTAACACAGTTACGTCTTTGTGCTTTAAAATACCAGAGTTTACCAAGCTTTGTATTTTTGTCTGATGTTGTTCTTAATAATTAAATCAGACATTAAGATTAAACAATTAGCCTATTTCCCAAAATACATTTTACTCCAGTCATTTCGTGGAAGGCTACGTTTTTACTTTTTGACTAAAAACATAGTGAAGTGGTTTTACTCTTACTTGAGTAAAAATGTTTGGGTCCTGTATCCACCTCTAATGCTGAAAACCCATAAATCAACACAAGTGCTCACACAAACACAGCTCTCTTTAGCCATTCCTAATGCATCAGCGGTGTGTTTGCTTCCCCGCCGCCCGCGCTGACTTAAAATGAGGACAGCAGAGAGAGATGTGCTGGGTGTTCATTGTTATCCTTACAGAGTCGCATTTGTAAAGGCTAAAACCACAGTGACCGGCAAGCGCAGGAGCCCAGCCGGTGACTCAGAATCAGAAGGAGGGCTGCCTCCTCTGCCTAGGCCAGCGGCGGCCATGGCTGCCACCGTCTGACTTACATGGTGGACGCTAAGCATTGTGACTGACCTTGTGCTCATTAAACTGGCCTTAAGGTGCCGTGCTGCTGCATCAAACATCTGGGCATCCAAACAGAACGATAAACATTTCTGTGATTAAACCTCAATGACTTTCAAAATAAGAGAGAAAACATTTACATTAGAGAGGGAAAAGACGGAGATTTGGGGATGAACAGCAGCTTAACATCAACCAGTAATGTGGAGAAAAATTACCTGTGAAGTATTTCTATTTAATTTGTAAAGTGACTTCAAATGTGTTGCAAAGACGCTAAGGAGCACAGGAAATCAGGAAGGGGGCAATGAGCCTGACTTAGTGTGAGGTCAAATGCCTTAAAGCTGCAGTATGAAAGTTTTATGATATTTTTTTTTGCATATTTGTTGAAACTGTAACTACGTTATAAGACAAACTGATTAGTTCTGACTAGAAACAACAAATCAGAGCCAGGAGGCGGGTCTTAGTGCTGTCAATCACCCTCAGCCTCTGCCTCCTTGCTCTCTGCTAGCATAGTCTGTAGTGAATGCTAAGGCTTGTTAGCATGGCCACCGATGATGGCGGATAAATGATTTTCCTGTAATGGTGAGTTGTTTCTCCACCATTAGCGCATTCAGCAGTGCGTACACGAGGTTGGTTGACAGCACTAAGTCCCTCCTCTTTGCTCTGATTGGTTATTTTTGGTTGGAAACGGTGCATTTCTTCAGATAGACACGGTACCTCAGGGTGGAAGTGGAGGAGATTGATCATGTCACAGATTATGTGTCTCATGTTACACTGTCACAGCTTGGTGACCGTTTTAACAAATATGTAAAAAAACCCATTTCTTTTTAAGAGCCTAAATCAAGTGAGTTTGAAATGTACAGTGCACAATCTGTGCTGCGTATGGTCATGCTAATTTTTAGGTGTTTGTTTGAACCTGAGTTTAAACCACGAGTCTGTCTAAAACGTTAACAGGAGGATAAACCCCAAATGGGGTTCAGTCGCAGCAGCACACAAACAGAGTGATGTGCTCCTATCAGGGCTGAGAACACATTTCTGAGGGTGTCTGACGGTTTCCAGGCCTGCTATTGAATGCACAGACTTAAACTTGCTCTGTGGGATATCCAGCGTCTCTCAGGACAAGCTGAGGACAACAAAAGCCCGTCTAAATAGGAAGAAGGGAGCTCTTGCGGCTTTATAATGAAGGAGGCATTTAGCTTGTCCAGTGGGAGTTGGAGAGGGGAATGGAGGATTGGAAGAACACCTGGAGAGAACAATACGGAGCAAAGACACTCTTAAGATGGCCTGAAGAGTGATGAAGAATGCAGCTGGATCAGAGGGTGTTGTAAAGGGAAAAAAATGTTTCAAGTGGACTAAGAAGAGAATCTGGGCTTAACTACCCCCTCTTTCTGACTCACCACCACAAACAGAACATACTGTATGAGCACTAATGTGGTCATCCATAAGTCATCACTGATGATGATAATGACCAGTGATGGTCATTATCATCATCATTAGTGTTTAAAAACAACTTATTTGAGCTTCACCATCTTGTTTTAATGTTATTCCCACATCATATACAAACCTGGAGGGTTGCTTTGATTCGCATGTTTGAGAAATCCTTTAATCTCCCATGGCAACCACTCAGCTGTACAAAACGCCTGAGAACGAAGCTCCTCATCTGAGCTGGAGTTTCTGAGCTTCACCTCACAGCGCAGCCCTCCCCTACGACTCCCTCCCTCAGCTCCTTCAGACTAGCCAGCAGCAATTAGTAAACACCTGCTGAGCTCATTATACAGGCTACTTCTCAGTGAATCGCTTGTAAACATGTCAAAAAGCCATGTTGTGATGACTTCCTGAAGGCGGAGTTTCCCAAAGAGCTGGAGTTTTTAAAATGATAGAGGTCCAATTTCAAGGTGTTAAAGGAAATTTGACTTTTAAATTTAAGTCATATTTAATATATATAGCATTTTATAACAACCAAAGATAAAACGGTTACTTGATAGTGGCATTTTATAGCTCAAACGCATAAAAATGCCCCTTTATGTAAAATATAATGCTGCAATAAGATTTTTTTTTAACTTTTTTTAGAAAACCATGTTTTCCCCATCTAAAATTTTGCCAGTTGTTCCTGTTTACACATCCTGATAATGGCTGTTTGGCAGCTCAAATATGCAAGAAATATATTAGTTTCTGTGCCTATGAAAATATTTATAGTGAAACATTGCAGTTTTTTTTACTATATGTAATGAACATCAAGTGTACTGATCACTAGTATTTGTGTAAAAACAACAAATAAATAAATAACGTTCAGAGAAAGGCAGTGCTGTGTGCTAAAACAGCTAAGTTGAGTTCAAGTACAGATTTGCAGCACCTTTCTGAACCTGTGCTCCTTTCTCGTCTGACAACTGTCACATGAAGTACAAAAGAGTCTGGAAAACCACTGGAAAAAAACCCCTGCAGTTTATGTTGACTTTCACACAAAGTGCAGCCAGAGTCGCAGCAGCAGAGTTCATAATTGAACTCCCTCAGTTATGGAGCCGAACACCATTGTTTTTAGTCATTACTCCCAGCATGCTCTGCAGAGTCCTTTTCTTTTCTGGCTGGGTGTCAAACCCCTCTTCATGTGCAGCCTGACGATGCTTTGCCAGGCGACCTGCTAATCTCTCCGCCAAACAAATGAAGATAGATTTGGAAAGCCAGCACATATAAATAGTTCCCCCAGTCTGTCTGCATGCAACAACAACAACAAAAAAACCACAAAAAAACAAAAATAAGCTGTTTTGTGCTAATGGCAACACTCTCAGTCACACACAGTCAGGTCGGCGACCAGCTGTTTCCTACAGGGTGACGAAGACACACACACACGCAAACATGTGCATATACAGCTGCACTCACGTATGGCACGCTCACATACTGCCTGTTAACTGGACCCTGATTTGCTAATGAGCTGTCATGGTGACAGATCCTGCAATTTAATTGGCTGGTAAAGGAGTTACAGGAGTTATTGGTATTCAGAGTACAGATGCACATCAGAGAGGCTGGGTGAAGGTCTCTGTACATTAGAGAACGCAGGCTTTGAGGAACACACACAGCGAGAGCAGAGAAATGTTTATTTTTTTTATGATTCATTCTGATCGTCCTCTCTGTCTGCTGCAGGATCCTCAGTGTGAAGATCACAAAGCAGACAGGTGGTGTGAGGTGGTGTTACTTTGCATGCCAGGTGTTTGGCATGTTCTCTTTGTCAACTTCCTCGCATTCTCAGTTTTTTTTTTTTCTTTTACTCAAATGTCCATGTCATCAATGTATTTTTTTTATACCTTTTTTCTTCTTTTCTTTCAAATCGCACAGTTCTATCTGAGAATACTGCATCCATCTGCTTATCCGTCCCAGAAAACACCACCTTCTTTAAGGTTTTAAAGGGGCAGTATTATGTGCTTTCCAGGAACATTCTGGCAATTTATTGACAATAAAGTAACTATTACCTTTGATTTTTGTAAAAATGTCAAATATGACATAAGACATTTGACATTTGTAATTTAACGCCTTGAAATTGAGCCTCTGTCTCTTTAAGAAGCTCCTGGTCTTTCTGAAACTCCACCATCAGGAAGTCATTACAACATGGCTCCTCTATTAACTGTACGCTGCTGGCTAGTCTGAAGGAGCTGAGTCCTGGAAGGCGGAGCTAGGTCCTCCCAGGCCTTTTTGCACAGCTGAATGGTTGCTATGGGAGGTTAAAGTATTTTTCAAACATGCATGAAAGAATCAAAGAAACATTCCAGGTATGTTTTTGTTGAGGGAACAACATGATAGCATGATGTAAAGCTCAAACAAATGAATTTTTGCACAATACTGCACAGCCAGCTTTGATATTTCAGCTCTATCATTACAAAGTCCTGATCTTAAAACTAAGAACAATTGGGGGACAGAGATGAAAATGAGTCTAAAACCCTGACTCAACTTGAACCAGGTGTGTACCAGAATTTTAGCTAGAGGCTAAACTCTTCTGCTAGCATGCCCAGAAGGTTTGGCCCAAGAGCTCAGCAGGGTGAAGCCTGCTTTCGGCCCGACTTCAGTTAAACGATTCTGATGGTGGGCCGAAAGATCCGCTCACTTATGTGAACCTCGAACTGATGGGGGGGGGTACTTTCTTTTTACGACTTGTGATTGTCTTCATGTTTCAGCTAACTCACATGTGTTTCTGTTTGCCTTGCCATACGAATTTGCTTCCTTCTTGTAATTACTGTAATAAATAATTTAGACATAAGTGCTTTGCAAGTGTGATAGAAAGTAAGGCAGAGTGTCAGCTTGTTTTTCTATTCTGAAAAGCAGTTAAGTTGCTAGAAAAAGTATTTGTGACTAGATTAATAAAAATAACAAGCAAGTATGTATTAAAAGTTCTGTAGTCGCTTTCATGATGCAACGTTTATTGCCTGCCGTTGATTGTTTTCATCGAGCCGTTTCATTCGCTTCAATCTCTGCTTCGCAATTTGTATTTTGCGCTTCTCGCATGAAGCCGCGCAGACAATTCTCAGCCTCGTGTTTTATGCACGACATCCTCGCTGTTTTCAAAGTTTCCTGGTGTGTCTCCTCGTTGTTTATTTGTGTCAGCGTGAGTGCAGGCTGTCTTTTATAGACCAGAGAGAGCCGAGCGTCGATCGGTGACCTTTGCACTGTTACATTTTTAAAACGGGACGTGAATAATTTACCATGTTGGAATAAAATGGCAAAGGATGAAATATAAATTAAAAATATTTGAGAGGTGGTAGATGAGGAGGGAAGTGGGGGGGAAAGGAGCTAAACACCTCAAACAGAATGAATAAGTGGAGCTAGACGAACGACTCTGCAGAGAAACTTCTTATAAAAGTGCAAGGCTCGACTATTACATTATGCTGCTCACTGTTTGTCACTCCTAAAGTCACAAAAAATGCGAAATTACAGATTTTAATGTTCTTGCATTTAAACAAGCAGCAAAAGCCACAGTAGAAGTCATTCAATCCCTTGAAAATCAGCATTTTGTTCAGTGGAAAAGTCATTTTACTAAATAAAAAAAGAAATTAAAAAGATTTGTTATTTCCCCCTTGACCTTTTCTGAAAAATATTGCCATTTACAACATTTCTGGTAGCTAACATTGCATTCTGGAGGAGAATAAACAGGAGTGGAGGTATGTCACAAAAATAATGACCGATCATAATTTAAACACAGGAAGCAAGTAATCAGTAGAGAGATGTACAAAAAGCGGCCGCTGTTATTAGCACGCAGAACTCATTTTCTCTAAATTCTCTAACGTATCTGTTGTATTCACACATGATCTCATTTGCTTACTTTCCAGCCCTCTCTCTCTCCGTAGCTGACTGGATAATGATCACACTCAGCCGGTCATTTATTTGCCGTTTCTCATGCGGCTCCAGCAGGAAATTTCAGGGCTGCAGAGTGTCGAATAAAAACGGCTTTAGTGAGCAAGTCATAAATTGTGCTGTTTGAGTGGAGTTTAGCTATAGAGATGTATTTTCTTATGGTATATTTTCACTCACACTTTATTGCCTGAATTTATTTGCAATTATACATGATGCACACATGCACTGTAAGTAATATTGAGGGAGCTAAAAATTAGCAGAATGGCTAACAACATTTCTAATTTTAATAATTTGGAGCTCAGAGCAAAAAATACAGTAAGTTATAATTATTTTACCATTGATTAAGAAGGGTATGAATATATATTGACGAGCCATTTTAAAGAAAATGTAATTATATATATATTTTTAAGTGCAACTCTAATACCTTTTCAGAGATCCACATCTCATTTCCTGTCAGAAACAAACTTCAGTTGTTGCACTGGATCCTGTTTGTACCTGAAAAATGCTGAGAATGAAACGGCCCAAACTGCACAAGGAGGAAACAGTAAATACTTAATCACCCACACCCGACTTGAGAGATGTTTTCTAGATTCGGCATCAAAATGCTTTGCTCCGTATTCTCTGAGCTGATCAGGCAACCTGTACAACAACCGAGACAGTAGCTGCGTTTTCGTTACAAATGTGAGCCAAATTTTAATATTCTGCCATGAAAAAAAAACAAAAAAAACAAAAAAACCCCACAATATTTTCAATTGTGTTGTTTCCAATAAATGAGAAATGTAATTAAAATCGCACGTGAATAAATTGCTTCCGCGGTAAGTTGTTAAGAACATCCTCCTCCTACCACTTCCTGTCGTCTTCTTTGTCGTTCCCACCAGTAGTAACATCAGGTTGTTGATCATGTGAATTGTGATGTGAAAAAAGTGTTCCAGTTGAGGTCTTAGTGCTAAAATCCTTTATCAAAAAAGTGATTTATTTATTTATTTTTTTATAATTGTCATGTTTCCATTGAGCAAATTAATTTTCGTAATTCCAGTTTGTGCAATTTTATGGTCAAGGAAAATGCATTTAAGTATCCGGGAGGCAGCCTTAGTACTTAATTTCACAGATGTTTATTTAAGGTGACTAACAGGATAACTCCTCAAACTCAGTTCCCAAAACTTGATTCATACTTTTTAAAGACCTAAAACTTGTTTCAAAAGTCTGCACCCATTAGGAGGCTTTTTCCCCCCAGAGTTTTAACTTGCTATCCACCATTCACAATGAACTCTTGGCCTTTCTAACTTCTGCCTTCCTCTGTGAGCTCGGTTTGGATTTGACATTTCGGAACAGTCTCCTCCTTCATCATGCCTGCTTGCTGTGAAGATCTGCTGCTGCCACTCAGTCCTATTGAAAATCTATTACGACTCCCAACTTTGAAGTCCTCCAGAAAGCAAACGATGGAAAAACAAATGAGTTCTCGCTCATCAGAGGATCCATCGACTGCTGCGCCGCAGATGCTCGTTAAACACAGAGAGGGTAGAAATTAGCTCTGAGTGAGAAAACCTCATGGCTCCTCTGTGGCGAAATGTAAGGGAAGACCAGCTGAAAGACGGTCTGCTGACAAACCTCATCCGAAGCAAACGACTCTCTTCAGATAATTGTCTTGAATACTGACTTTACCTTGCATTCCTATTTTTTATTTTTTTTCGGTTGGCTTCAAAAAGGTACAAGCCACGTCAATAAATCGGTCCATCAGACTCTCAGTCGGTGAATCAGTTTAAGAGACAGAGATGCTCAAATGAATGGAGACAAATAACAAGCCACACTCTGCTGTAATGGAGAGGGCGATGGACAGAGTGCTGGTCATCGGATGATAAATTGATGTCACCTCAGAGTGTGGTGAGATGTTCTGCTCCTCGGTGCCTCTGCGCTAATACCGATGACATCTTTCATAAATCACGTCTTTATTTTTTTTTTCCCAATCAGGTAGTGAGAGAAGCTGGACACAGAGAAGGAGAGGAGGCGAGTTTGAGGGCAGTGAGAGTGATGTGTGTTTCAATTCCAATCTCCCTGACAGGACAATTCAATGTTTGTAGCACAACTAAACCATTCTTTTACTTTTGGATTGCACCTTGATTCAGTCAAGTTAATTTATAGAGAGCACAAATTTATAACGAACATCAACTGAAGGCACTTTACAAGAAAAGACGATTCAATTCAGTCACACAGATAGATTTAAAGTCAGTTAGATACATTTCAATTGGATCTTATCTATCAAACAGTCCAGTCAAGACTGTATTATTACTCATATTGACAAAGAAGTTATCTCGTCAGATGACCACATCGTCTGTAGCTGCGTTTAAATTACAAATGTACGCAAATATTTGTTGATATTCTGCTAATGTCTAAAAAAACCCACAATTTTATTATTGCTATGTTTCCATTAAGTAATAAATTAAATGAAGATCAGCTGAATAAGTTGGTTGAGGCAAAAAGTTATTATAAATCATGGCAGCAGAAGCAGTTATATGATATTCATAACTCAGCCATGGTGCTCATCATCTATCAGCCAATCAGAGGAGACGTCGGTGTCTTCTTCAGGCATTGGCGCAACAAGCCCCGCCTCCTTGGGAGTGGCCACTTGTGCAGCGTTTTGGGGAAATCGTAGTTGGTAATTTTTCATTGTAGTTATGGATTCAACATTTTAGAATGACACACAACTCTTTATGAGCTGTGTGATGCTGTGGGAGCTCTGGTGGAGCCAGCTGAATATTGTCTGAAAAAACAGAAACAAACCATCATCCTAGTTCCTGTCATCGTCTTTGCTGTTTTTGCCAGTAGTAACATCTGGTTGTTGATCATGTGACTTGTGTGATGCGAAAATGAAGTGTTTCCATAGCAATTCTGCGAAATACATCTACTGAGATATGGCAAAAAAAACCCATTTGATACAGCATGGAACCTTCTGGAACTGTCTTAAATAAATGTTCAATTTGTTACTTTACGCTCTTCCTCTTGTCAGTCATATCATTTAAGAAGAATCTCTAGACTGTTTGAGTAGAAAATTTGTTTCAGAGTTGAATCGTGAGCCCAAAAATGGAATCGAGTCAAATTGTTAGACACTGAAAGATTTGTGTCTCTAATTGGCGTGTAGGTCCACATGGAATTTGTCTTATGATCATAACTCCATCTAAAAAACGAGGCCCAGTATGTCTGCACTGAAAAGTGATCTTTGTTAATAACCCTGTGATGTGGTAGCCCGTCTTTCTGTTCACATTGACAGCTATCGCCGCCTTAACATAACGTATTTGAAAGCATGAATAATTATTGGGAATATCTTCATATTTATTACATCTTCATGAAAAACAAACGGCATGGAAGCAGAACTTTCAGGTGAACCTGACTTCAGCCACAACCCACATAGAACAGGAAGCAAATTATTCTCTGCAGAAAGAAATCAGGAGGAGGAAACACAATTACAAGGTATCAACTGGGAGACCAAAGAAGGGAGTCAAACCGCAGGACCAGGAAGCCTCAGGAATGCTGATAGCTATAAGCAAGAGCGAGGAATTTGTAGAACATGGGTCAAAAAAAAAAAAAAAGAGGCAACAGTGTGAGAAATTGAGCTGGACGATTCAGCTGGTAACTGATAGACTGAGTGGCAGCAGAGAGAGTGAGGTCAGATTGGGAAGGATGGATGCGGAAGGAGAGGAGAGAAGGAGTGGAGGGGAAATTTGGGTCGACAAAGTGCAGCTGCTTTTGGAGAACGAGCGAAAGGGGAGGGGGGCGACATGAGGCAGGAAATCAGTTGAGCAGACAGAATGTAGAGTATGTGTGGAGGAAGGATTAATGGCGGAGGTGAAGATGAGAGAGAGGTAGAGAGAAAGCGGGATGAAGGGGCGAGATGCGGTACAGTCATCAGTATTCCAGCGCCGTGCTCGGTTTCTAGCCAAGACAAATGCGAGCCAACATCAGGGAGGAAGTGGATCAGCTGAAACACACAGACCTCTCCCTCTGTCGCCGTGCCTCTCTTCATTTCTCTCCCCCTCTAACCCTCCAACTGCCCCGAAAGAGAGAACCTGCATCGGCTGAGCAGCTGCAGAGGCTCAAATGGTGAATCTTCCCAAATGTGGCAAAAAAAAAAGAAAGTACAACAGCACGTAAATAATCATCTGAGCTTCAGTTAGTTTTTTCCTCAGACTCTTACACAGAATATTGTTTATACAATACGCAGTATAAATGTATTGGAAAATGTTCTTTATAATCTGAGTAAATTTTAATACAAACTTTAATAAGCAATGATTTATTTTAATTTTAAAGGGGCAGTATTTAATTTTCCAGGTACAATGTGCCATTTTATAGCCACCTAAAAGAAATTGACTACGTAATTCAACGCTTTGAAACTGTGTCTCTGTCTCTTTAAGAAACTCCTGACTCTTTCTGAAACTCCGCCTTCATGAAGTCATCACAACATGGCTCCTCTATTAACCCGTTAATGACGGGTTTTTTTTTACCAGCATTACACTGAGAAGTAGCTCTATGCAGTTCCATCAGATGTTTGCTATTTGCTGCTGGCTAGTCTGGAGGAGCTGAGTGGGGGGAGAGGGGTCACAGAGGAGGTCTGCTGTTTATTGCAGTTTTTGTTAGTAGGGCCTTAATACTCTGTGGTACAAAACAATATTAGCAAACCTTATATTACTTTAGCAAAATGTCATGTTTGAAACCTAAATAAAAGAAAATGTTTCAGTCATTAATCAAACCATACTAATCGTGAATTATGGAATATATATGCATATGTGTGTTTTGGAATTTGTGACCTTTGTTCACAGTAAGCAGAAGCTGGACCGCTCATCAAGTAGCAACCAGCAGATCCTGTATTACTAAAGGTTTTTTTTAACATTACTATTTGAATATACAGTATATATATATATATATACATTTGTGCACTTTGACACATAGACAGACACTGTAGTGTCAGAAACACTTTGACATTTTAAAGATTCAGGGATGCCAGTGTGGCACAGTGGGTTGTTGTGGCAGCAGCAGTTCCTCTTGGTTAACGTTCAGATCTGTGTCTCGTGGTTTTACCGTGACAAAAAGCATTGTAAGATCTAAAAGGTCACAAAATGAGGTAAACAGAGCCTTGAAGGAACACCATCTTACATAATACACCCTATATTTAGCACTTGAGACAAACAAAGTGGAATTAGTGAACACGTGTGGTAAAAACCGCCTGCAAGTAGCAGCCAGGTGCTGCTGATCAAACACACATTAGTAATCGATGAAGAGTTTTTGCTAAGAATTTCTAATTGATGTCGATTCATTAAGCAGAGTTTTTTTGGGTTTTTCTTTTTCAGATTATTATAATGAATTAGTAGAAAATGTTTGTCCAGAATGGTGATGAAAGTTGTTAGAGAAAAGAAGCTGATGACATCGTCAATAAACACAGGACAGAAACATGCTGTGGACCCGGTCACAGCCTTCCAGTCAGAAGTGTGCATGTGTGCGCACACACACACACACACACACACCCACACCCACATACACACACACACACACACACACGCCTATGAACACACAAAACGTAGAATATGGTCTTTAGTCTTAGATATGTAAAGACAATCTGCTTCCTGTTGCAGCTACTAACTGTGTTGCAATGCTAACATTAGCATGTAAACATGGATAAGGTAAACTGGTTTAATTTTTTTCTTTAAATAATTCTGCACATATTAAAGTCTCATTTCAAGATCTTAAGGTGAGGCTGAACAGGTCGCCAACATTTGCAGCTCATTCTTCCAAAATTCCCTTTCTAGTTTGAGAAAATAAATCGGGTTACGTCGGTGGGGATGATTTGTCTGCGTTCGCCTGCCATGAGGTGGCTGGTGGTGAAGCACAGAGGAGTTGTTGTAAATTAGTGACGGCTGAGTGGACGTCCTGAGGCGTCCCAGGTTAAAAGCCCTTTAACTTCGACACAGAAATCACAAATTGCACTTTTTCAAAAGTGTGCGAATGTGTTACGAGGCCTTTTATAGTGTGAAAGCTACATTAATGGTGAGAGTCAGAATAGGACATCATTTTTTATACTTTCATGTGCTTTGTGGGTATTCAGGAAATTGTGGAAAATAGCCTTTCTATTTTACTTTTATTCATGCAAATTTAAGGTTTGGCACATCTGCAGGGAAATTTGGTTTAGACTGAATATCTAAACCACTGCTTGAAAATGCCAAGTGTGTGTTCAGAGTCTTTCACTTATAACGTTTCTGTGTATTTGCAGCACTTTAACGCTGTTTGGAACATTAGAGGCAGTATTATGTGTTTTCCAAGCACACTGGACCATTTCACAGCACAATCAAGTTACTGTCACCTTCACTTATTATGAAAACACTGAATATGAAAAATGACTTAAAAGAAATTTGTCTTAGCAATTTGATGCCTTGAAATTGGGCCTCTGTCTCTTTAAGAAGCTCCTGCTCTTTCTGACGCTCCTCCTTCAGCCCGTCATCATGTTTCTCCATTGAGCCTTTAACAGTGTTCTTACCGCTGAGAAGTAGTTTGTATGATAAGTAAAGCAGGTGTGCAGTTCAACCAGGTTTTTGCTAATTGGTGCTGCTAGTCTGGAGGAGCAGAATGGCTACTCCAAAAAATCCACAGTAACTTTTTGTTACTCCAAAGAGGTAACATTATTAGCCTTGATAACTTTTGGAGTTTGTTAGACAGCTTCCTTTGTGTGTGCAAAGCGGAATAATGTAAACATCCACAGTAAATCTAGGATGTTTTTTTTTAAAGCCGCTTTGTTAATCTTTCTAACAGCATTGGGAAATGCTTTTAAAACATTTTCAGAACATTTTCATGATGAAAGGGCTATAAATACAATAAACAACTTAAGCTTAGAGAATTGAGTCTAACATCAAAGTCCTGATGATTTATGAAATAAAAAGCTTTGCTTCCTTTTTTCTTGTGTGAATGTTTTGGGGCCACAAGAACAGCAACATAGAAACCTAAGGGGCAAAATGATCTTCAATACAAATGTGCACAAAACGTTGTAATAAAAACACAATTTCACAGTTATGGTGTTTCAATGAAGTAAGACATGCAGTGATTAAGTTTGTTCACGCAATAAGTCATTACAAATCATGGCGCGGCGTCATCCTTCAACCACTTCCTGTAGTTGTCGTCTTTGTGGTTTGCACCTGTGGTAACATCCTGTTGTTGATCATGTGATGTGAAAAAAAAGTGTTTCCATTGCCGTTTTGCAAAATTTTCAAAACGGCCAAAACCCGCCTCATCCAAGTGGCAAAACCTTTTATCAAAAAACGAGAATTGCCTTGTTTCCATGAAGCAAATTTTATTTTCAAAATGCCAATTTTACGGCCAATGAAAACGCAGCTACTGATGCTCTCTCCAGAATGTGTCCTCTCAAGACACATTTGAAACCAGATCAGGTTCATTTGGGGAAAATAAATCTCAAAACATGGACTTTGTGATGTTTAAATTTCATTTCCAAACACCAGAACTGATATTGCTGGTGTGAACAGCTCTGAAGACTTTCCACAGCTGACTCACTTGATCTGGTTTAGTTTTCTGCTTCAGATTTCAGATGTCATTCTCTCTCTCTCTCTTTCTCTGGTTCCAATTTACTGACATGATGTGAATTCCCCAAAATACATTTTTAATTAAGCAATATGCCTACAGGAAATTGCCACATATTTCTCCAAATCAGCCTGTAAGCATTTATTTAAAGGTCTATATTTAGACATTAATTAAAGCTTTGCAGCGGAGCTCTGCAGAGAACAACAACTCCGTAGTTATTAAAGCCTTTGTATTGTCCTCGTTGCTTCTCGCGCACACAAACACATTCATGCAGGCACGTGTTCTGATGTTGTAATAAAAGGAATGAGATAGAGGAAGCCAGTCGCCTCTACTGTGTCTTATTTGTACCAGAGAAGATGGGCAATCAAACAGAAATTAAAAGAAGAGAAAGAAGAAGAGAAGAAAAACTGTGCAGCAGGCAAAGAGAAGACAAAGTGTTGTTAAGATGAATGTAAAGTGCAAGAGGATAAGCAAGTAGGCCAGTAGAGAGAGGAGGAGAAACAGGAGGAGGAGAAAATAGGTTGAGGGGAAAAGGAACAGGATTGGGAATTGATAAATAGATTATTGTATGCATGGAGCCTCTCTGCTTCTTCTCTTCATCTTTCCCACGTCTCCAGCCGCACCCCTCCTCCCCTCCAGACACCACATAAACAGAATTTCTAACTCATCTGTTTATTGTAAATGAGCCTAAATAAGGCCAGAACACAGAGGATTCACACAAACACAAAGGGTGGGTGGGTGTGCGCGCGCCAAGCAGCTGTAGCGCAGAACGTCCTGAATGTTCCAGCCGTGTTTGTCTTGTCTTTTCGCTGCTCTGAGTGGCTGTAAATGAGTCCTGTGTACGTCAGCTCAAAGGCTTCGACAGGAAGTGTGGCCTGAACCTTAACAACACCACAGACACGCACATGTTCACCCCTGAGGCCTGCAACCTGCAGACGTTCTCTTACGGCAGGAAAAAAAAGGCTCATATTTTCCTGAAAGCGGCTCATTACCTTCTGCTTTTTCACATTTTCTTACCTTCAACATTCTTAAAGAGGCAGAATTAGTATGTAAAGTTGATTCTTTTAGCTTTACATCATGTCATAATGTTATCCCTTCATCAAAAACACACCTTTCAGGCATGTTTGAGAAATCCTTTAATCTCCCGTGGCAACCATTCAGCTGCACAAAACGCCTGGGTGGATCTAGTCCCGCCTTCCAGGGCAAAGCTCCTCCTCCTTTATGCTCTTTTTCAATGATAAAATCAAAAAGATTCGTCATCAGCTATTTTCTCCTCTATGTATTCAGTCACTTCCTGACTTTCAGCTTCATCCTGTTTCTGAAATAGTCGACCTGATTGACAAACCCAAGCCCTGCCACATGTTCACTAGATCCTGTTCCTAAATCTGATGTGAAGGAAATGTTGAAAACCACTTTGTCCTAGCGTGAAAACCTATCGCGAAACCTGAGTTTTTTTGTTTTCATAATTTCAATTTTTACAATTCTATGGTTAATGGAAACGCAGTTAATGATATATACCGTGGTGGAAACACGACAGACGCAGGATGACAAAAAAGGCCAAAATGACTTGCTTCAGTCCAACACCTCAGCAGAAAAAGAAAAAAATATATATTTATATCATTTTTTTCACAACTGCAGGAACCCTGGAAAGACCCAAAAATCCTCCGTGAAAATCAACAGATGTGAGTTGCAGTACGTTTTCCACTGTGGCTCCTGACAATTTTGAAACTTCAAAGCAAGAAGGCCTTTTTTTTTTCTCAAGACAATCTGACAAGCGTGTCAAACTCGAGGCCCAGGAGACCAAATGTGGTCTGCAGTAGCTTTTTATGTGGCCATAAATTTCACCAATCAGTCCCTCCAGATTTTTGTGATTCCTTGATCATGGAATTTTACACAATATCTACTTGTGAGTTTATTACAATTTTATATTTTTTATTTTTTGCAAAAGTGATCAAAAACAGTAGGTTTTACTGATACCAACTCCCACCTGCAGGTGGCAGGATTTCTTCCTTTTACTCCACTGCTGATTCAGCCTTGCTGGATTTTCCAGTCTGTGGTCAATGCGGCAGGAAACAAAAGGTCACATTTTCATAAATAAGCGCAAATACTACAAAATTCCTTGCAAATATTTCCAAATTGGCACCACAAAATAAGTGATTTTGATTGCAAAAAATTACAGAAATAATCATGAAAACCTGGATGTTCTATACTATTTGATTTAAAGAAGAACTTATCAAATACACAGCTATTTGTTAATATTTTAACAGTTTCTTTATGGGTTTTACCAAAACATTCTCCTACAACTGGTCCTTTAAGAACATTGATGATCTCAATGTGACCCCCTGGTCGTTAGCTTCAAATATGTCTACCTGGTATTATTTCAGTGGGATTGCTTTACTTACAGAGTCACACTTGGAACAAGTCTACATGACAAAAAACATTCCTGTTTTTCAGCAGAAACCCAGCTGGGCTCCCCCCCGTCAGTCAAGCTTTTTGTAAATCCTTATTTTGTAAAAGCCAGACGACGAACCGCCACCTGCAGCACAGAGCTGTGATGCACCCAGAGCGAAATTAGTGAACAAAAGGATTCAAGGAACTAAATAAGGGAGGTTGGCTCCGATTTCAGAGCATGGGAAGACATTCTGGCTCATCGCTGCGCCACACATGGCACTACACAAAATCAACAAATTACTCAATTAGACACATTGTAGAGAAACTTCACTGGCAAAAAAAAAAAAAGCTTACTTCAATCCACCTTGGTAATCTGTGCTGTAATTACTGGTTCTTTGGATTTTCTGTGAGAACTTGGTAATGTTTTAATATACTCAGTCTCTCATATACTCCAGAATACCAGTTATTTCCACCATAATAATAATAATAAAAAAAAATAACTCTTTTATATCTGGTTCTTTTACAACAAAAAAAATCTGAAATTATTTCCCAACTATAAAAAATTATGTAAAACATTAGTGTCATGTTTTAAATTTGATGGCACTAATATATAACACACACCATCTTATTATTTTTGGTAGTTTTTAAAGGGTTGTTGAATATTGAACACTTTTTACATGTTAATAAGAAAGATATGTTTAATCTCCTAATAGAAAAAGGCCAGGATTTCAATTCTTGATGGAAAAAACAACAACAAAAAAACAAAAGTAAAAAAAAAAGAAAGAAAAGTTTCTGTAATTAGAAACTTGAGACTTGATTCGCAATAAGAAAACCTTTGGGAATAGTATCATGGACAAGTCTAGCATTTTAAAATTTGTAAAATGTATGAATACTGCTTTTTAATAGCCATATTGACCATATAAATGCGCAATTTGACATTTTGAATATAAATTCCCTTCATGGAAAAAAAACCCCATTTTTTTTTCTATGAAAAGTTTTGCATGAGGTGTTTTTTGGGCCGTATGGAAACTGGCTTTTTTTTTTTTTTTTTTTTTTTTTTTTTTTTTTTTTGAAAATTTCTGAGATTAAAATTTTTTAGCCCGGACAATAAAAAATACACGATGTTGCCCCTTGGAGAAACCAACAAGAAGTATCACAGAATAA